>CAUYQV010007891.1:0-17532 GCA_963574575.1 Galagoides demidoff
TATGTGAAGAAAGTTAAGTCTTGGCGATATTAAGTAACTTTCCCAAGTTCCTACAGGTAAAAGAATAAAATCAGTGCTCTTGATCTTTCACTCAAAGTTGTTATGGCCTATATGTATACTCACCAGCCTCTTGTTACCTCGTGAAGGGTAACCTGATATGGATCGTAAGGCAGCTGCTGTTTGGCTGGTATAAATGTTTTGATACAATGACTAAGCAAATGACATGAAATTTATGTTAACCAGCTTGATGAAAGTATTTCAAATTGTATATGAAAACAGTACAATGTACCCCATGTTTGCATTAATGTATACAGCTATCAATTAATTAAAGAAAATAAATCAGTTGCAATTCTTTCATCTCACAATTCTTGCAATTCTTTTATCCTATGCCTGTCCCCTGAATTCTAGTAAGCAAGTTATACTGAAGGAGAGGCTCAAAAGTAGAAAGCTGTCATGGCATTTGGATTCTGGGGTCCTGCAGGAGCTGGGGCCAAAGTTATTAGGAGCAGCAGTCCTAAACCTTCCCTGTTCAAATACTGACAAGTCCAAACAGGGCAGGAGAGACACAGGGGTTGGAGGTTGGGCCTAAACCAAATCCAATTAAAAGCGGGGTCCAGTCCCAATCCAGCTATTCTCCAGGAAAAATATGAAAAAAATCCATCACATCTGCTCGCCATCAGGCCTGGGAAGGGGCTCAGATACTATGGGTAATAAACAAAAGTGTACTTCAGTCTCCACTGTTGTTTTATATAAAATGTCCAGGATACCATAAAATTAGGAGATCTGCACAGAAGGAGGAAAATTTGACCCCAAATCAAGATAAAACACAACCAATAGAAACAGACTGAGATGACTATTGTTGAAATCAGTGGACAAGACCTTCGAAACAGCTATTATAAATATATTATTTCTATAAATACAGTGAGTGTGCGTGAGAGAGCGAGTGTGCGCACGCAGGGATTTTATGAGAAATGGAAACTATAAAACACAAATAAATGGAAGAACTAAGCTGAAAATTTTTTTTAAAAAGTCAGTGGACAGGCATAACATCAGAATGGACTCTACAAATGAAGGGCTCAGTGCGGGCAGGAGAACACAGATCAATCACAACTATCCCAGCTGGGACTGGGTGGTGGGGACAGCTGAACGGGAAGGGGCAAAAGGGAACTGACAGAGGCCTGACAGGCTACATCTTGACTGTGGTAATTCCACGCGTGTATTCACTTGGCCAAACTCAAATTGTGCATTTACACTTTTACAGATTATTGCACAGAATTTTCTAGTAAAAAATACTAGAAACTGAGGAGTGTTTCTGCAGGGCAGTGTCCTGCTCGGCCAGTCTGTTTGCCCCCAGATACGTTCCTGGCCTTTGCACTGCTCTGCTTTGCAGCAGGGCGCTGACTCCTCCGGCCGGGGCTCATCAGCTGACAGCAGCCCGCAGGAGACACTAGGGGGCGAGTGACCAGAGGACGCGGAGGAGGAAGAAGCCAGGGTCCTTTCTCCCTCTTTGGGGCTGGCTCATGACAGCTCCCGGTGATCCTGGCACCTGGGCTCTGGTAACACCACCTCTCTCCTAGAGACCCCAGCCAAGGGGGTGGTTGCAGCTTCCTGCTGAGGCTAATTTCTGGTCGGCCTCACAGTTTCCTGTTTGGCATCATAGCTCCTCCATCACCCATGTAACCAATTTCCTGTATTAAGTTTCCTCTATTTTAAATATCTAGAGTGGTTTCTGTTTTCTGACTAAACCCTGACAGATACACACCTGCCACAGGAAAGCGGCTGCCCTACCCCAGCCAGATGCTTCGTATTTACATATAGGGAAGGGAACAATTAGAGGCGACTCATGTTTTAGTGTGAACAATGCCCCGGGCCAAAGGAACGGCTGTTTTCCGACTCTACAAATAGGACCTAGTTATGTATCAGGGCAGGGCCACTATCTAATCATCCACCTTAGCTTCCATCATGCCAACCTGTCCAGTCTCCTGGGACCACCAAGCACTATCTCTGAACACTGGGCTGGACAGTGGGCTGGCAGGCCCCGGGACAGAGCCAGGCACTTCTCAGCATGGCTTTCCCCACTCAGATAAAGGCAGCAGGAGCTGAAGAGTGTCCCTGCCTGAACTCTCAGTCCTGCCCGGGGACATTACAAGGGATCTCCACGCTGATGGACCTGATTCAACTCTACTCCTTATTTGTGAATTGTAGCAGGTTCACCAACCGCCCCCCCCCCTTCTTCTTCTTTTACTGGGCACTCAGCCAGACCACATTTCCCAACTTCCCTTGCCCTGAGATTAGGCCATGAGACTGACTTTTGGCTAATGAAATGTGTGAAGCACACATTTCCTGAGCAGGAGCTACAAGCCTCCTCGGTAGAGTCAAAAAGTGGAAACGACTCAAATGCCCATCATCTGATAAATTAATAAAAGGTGGTCTGTCCACACAATGGAATGTTCCATAGCAACGAAAAGAAATGAACATCTACGACGTGAAAGATGCCAGGTACAAAAGGTCACATATGGTATAATTCCATTTATATGAGATGCCCAGAATAGGCAAAGCCATAGAGACAGAGAAGAGTCTAGTGTGGCCTAGGGCTAGCGAACCAGATAAGAGAATAGAAAGTAACTATTATTGGGTTGCCAAGATGGATTAGTGGTTGCTTAGGGATGGGAAAGAGGGTTGAGGAAAACAAAGTGGGGGCGGGGACAGTGACCAGTAATAGGCATGGGGTTTTTGGCAAGAGATGATGAAAAAGTTCTAAAATTGATTGTAGTGATGGTTGTATTACTCTGTGAAGGCGTTAAAAACCACTGGCTTGTACACTGTCAATAGTGAATTGCGTGGTATGTGAATTACATGTGAACAAAGCTGTACAAATAGCTGAACAAAACCTCCCATGCAATTTACCATGCTCTGTCTTTCCTTACCATCCGGCTGAAAGGAGATTTGAGAATCCAAGAGAAGACAGAACCTCAAGGGATGGAAGGAGACTGGTTCGCCAAGAAATCACCCAAAGAAGAAACTGCCCAACCAGAATACATTTACACTGGAATGTTGCATGAATGAAAATTAACTCATCTCAAAAAAAAAAAAAAGAAAAAGAATATTAACTCTTCTCATCTTAAGTCACTAAAATCGTGGGACTATTTGTTACAGCAGTTACCCTAGCCTGACTAATACATAAGACAACAAAATTAAAAAGGTAGGGGTTCCTTTGGTCAGGAGAACCTATCCCCCCACCCCGAGTCTATCTCAAAATCCCCCTTTTAGCAGATGCGTGGGAGCCCATCCTAGGAAGACTTCTGTCATCACTGACCCTCACTTTGCCTATGTAGATCTCCACTTCTCTGAATTCTTTGCTCTGGGCCAGGCCCTACTTCACTGGTAATCTTTGGATGACAGTATTGCCAATAATTATGTTTTTACATTTTTTTTTTAGTATATACTGATTACATATTACCTGGGTCCTTTTGTTTTTTAGCATAGACTCCCGTATAAAGAAAGAAAACATAAGATTTGCCTTATTATCAAACCCTTAAATTAACTCTAGTGCCCAGGCTAGATTTACTAGATGGATCTCTTCCAACTTTACACCACAGTTGATTGTCTAGTCATTCATCTGCCCAGTCAACAAATCTTTATTGGGCACCTACTATGTAAGTGGCACAGTAGTAACAGCTTACTATATGCTATCGCCTCTGCCCCTTCCAGCTTACAGTCTAGCAGGGATGATAGGTATTAAACAAGCACAGAAATGTGAGGGCTACGAAGGAAAACAGCAATTGTGATGAGAATGCGTAACAACATCACTCAGAGAAGGACATGTAAACGAGACTCTGAGGGATCAGATTCGGTGAGGCAAGCAATGAGGGAAAGAACATTCCAGGGGGATACATCATATGCAAAGGCAGGTGAGGGCAGCCTGCTGCTCCTGAGACTGAAGGCAGGTGAGGGTAGCTCGAGAGCAAGGAACCAAGAGAAGCGGGACAAAAGGAAAGGCCACAGGGCGCCATTTCTGTTCCTCTTCTACTAAATTTTCAAAGGCTCTGCCTAATCACCGGACTCCTACCCAGAAGGGCACAGAAGCTAATTGCTAAGTTGCACATTTTATTCCAAGTGGCTTTCCAGACTCTAGCTCCTCCTAAGAAGCCTTGCCCCAAATGCCCAAGGAGCAGCTAGTTCACCCCCAGACTCTTCTCACACCCCAAATGCCCAGGAAAACCAATGCAAGGATAGTCGGTTCCCCCTGTTTCCCAAATCCTTTCCTGCCAGCCATTAATCATACCCCGAGATGCTGGCTGCTCATCAGAACCTCCTTTTACCTGACTTGCTGGGCAGTTATTCTTAAAACCACAAAAAAAGTGGCATTGTTGTTAAAATACCTAACGCATGCCATGTAAGATCACTATAAGAACTACCCTAATGCGCCACCAAAAGTATGTAACGGTAATTTTTAATAGGAATTGTCTCAGTTCATATAGGTCCTCTGGTGGTTAGCACTGATGTTTCTTTTGGATCAATAGCAGAGCCAAGATTTGCCATTGTTTTTTTTTTTAATGAGATAGAGTCTTCCTCTGGTACCCTGAGTAGAGTGCTGTAGCGTTATAGCTCACAGCAACCTTAAGCTCTAGGGCTCAAGCTATCATTTTGCTTCAGTCCTTTCTATTTTTAGTACAAATGGGGTCTTGCTCTTGTTCAGGCTGGTCTCGAACTCGTGAGCTCAAGCAATCCACCCTTCTCGGCCCCCTCAGAGTGCTCAGATTACAGGCATGAGCTTGCCATCTGTTCTTAAAGTCAGGGATCATAACGGAGTTTTCACTACAGCGACTCCCGTGCTGCTGGGAGAAGCTGTGTGTGCACAATCCAGAGATATGCCAGGAACAGTTTCCTGTCCACTCACAAGGACACTCATCGGCCCCTCAATTGTACATCGAAGGAAACAGAACCACTTTTGAATAGAGAAATATAATATCTCAAATAAAAATCTTTAACAGAGTAACCAGGCAACCATGGCATCAATACCTCTTGTGCCAAACCTCATAAAAGTATAAATTTCAGATCATTTCCAGTGTCTTCCTCAGAGCAGAATGAACCCCTCCAGGAAAATATAATGAAATTCTCCCCATAATTGTGTACAAAATAGAAAGGAGAAAGATTCAGAAGTTCATCAGAAATTAATATTTCAAGAAAAATAGTTGATCAGAAGGAGGCGGCATTCAAAGTTTAAAACATCACCTCCTACGAAAACAGGAGGGAGGCTCGGCGCCTGTGGCTCAATCAGCTAAGGTGCCAGCCACGTACACCTAAGGTGGCGGGTTCGAATCTCCAGCCCAGGCCCACCAAACAACAATGATGGCTGCAACCAAAAAAAAAAATGGCCGGGCGTTGTGGCGGGCGCCTGTGGTCCCAGCTACTTGGGAGGCAGAGGCAGGAGACTCGCTTGAGCCCAGGAGTTGGAGGTTGCTGTGAGCAGTGAAGCCATGGCACTCTACCCAGGGTGACAGCTTGAGGCTCTGTCTCAAAAAAAAAAAAGGGAAAACTGAGGCAAGAGAATTGCTTAAGCACAAGAGTTTGAGGTTGTTGTGAGCTATGATGATGCCAAGGCACTCTACTAGGGCAACAGAATGAAAAAAATGAAAGGAAGAAAGGGAGAGAGGGAGGGAGGGAGGGAGGGAGGAGAGGAGAGGAGAGGAATCGATTTTAGGCAGTAAAATTACTACATGAATAAGACTACTGAGCGTGAATGAGACGCAATGTATGGCGAGAGGGCCATGGACCTGTGGGGACAGTTTCACCTTATAAATAGCAGTGTACTGGAGTCAAAATCAGTCCTGCTAATTTTAGTGCAGATGCACAAAATAGATACCGCTCCTTTATGTCTTTGAGTAACTCACCCAACCAGAGGTTAGTGGATGAAAAATTAACAAAATAGCCAACTCAGTGTTAGCAATCATTAGATTTAATCACTTAGTCCATTTAGGAAATGCCTCATAGCTTCTTGGGACAAAATGTTTAAGAAGTATCTGGGTGGATGGGAAGGATGCGACCTTCTCATCCCCACAGAACTGGAAAAGAGAGACTGAGAACAGCCTCGTCTGCTGCCCACCACGTTCCTCACTAACATCCCTAAGCCAGTCTGTACTGACCGGGGGCCCCTCGCACGGTTAGAGCCCTGAGCTTCCGCCCTGTGGCTCCCCCTGGCGGTCACCTCTGTCACTTCATGCTGGCCGTGGAGCACCACCTAGAGTGCTGACTGGGCTGCATCAGAAATGGGTTTGCAACACCCTGGTCCTTAGAGAAAAATTACAACCCCTGCCCTTCTCATTCTCTCAATTTACCTCCGTCTCCCCCCCCTTCACCCCACCCCCTAGAACTGTTCCTTAGTATCCAGACATGACCAGTTTATCAGTTGGGGGAGTCACAGCAGGAAATACATGACACATTCAAATAAGATTTTATATAAGTTTAATTATTTTCAAAGGTGTGACAAAATTTAGAGCAGTGACTCTCAGAATGTGATCTGTAGACTAGAGATCTTTTCTGGGATCTGCAAAGTGAAGGCTATTTTCATAATAATACTAAGATGTTACTGACCCTTTTCATTCTCACGTTCTCTTAAGAACATACAGGAGTTTTCCAGAGGCCACATATGTAATACTATGTATCACAACAGATTGAACGTAGGAGCAATACTTTAATCTGTCTCTATTAATCCAGAAATGAAAGTAAAATTATAAAATAATACTGCTCTTTTCACTAATTTTTGTTTTGAAAAATAGTATTTTTAAAAAGTAGTATTTATGTTAACATATGATAGTTTTAGTACTGATATTATAAATGAATTAATACATAAATAACCGTATTTTAAATTTTCTTTATACTGCCTAGGGATCCAGGGAGAATTAGAAATAGTCCTAGAAGAAATAGAAAGAAAAAGATCAACTTAGTTTTTAGCAACTGACATGCAAAATAGGGTTATATAGCAGAAAAATAGTTTTGCTAGCCTGGTCATCTAATTTAAGAAGATTTTTACAAAGATTTTCATCTCTTCCTTCAACATGTCAACAACTGAGCCTAAAGGGCTTAGTTCATAGAGTTTTCAAAAGTGATGGAAAAATAAATCCTGATTTTCTTCACAAGGAGAGTGAAATAAGGAAGAAGGCTGTAACTAGGGGAAAAATGACTTTCTAGATGTCTTCCATCTGTCCCTGGAAGATTCACTCCTGTCCCTTCGAAACACCTCTTGGCAGGAGTGAGGACCTGCATGCCATCAACAGCTCACTTACCCTCCAGGCTCAGGTTGGCAGTGTCACAGGGGAGCACCCGGGCCTCAGAGCTTTCTGTCCTAGAAGAATGTCCACTCCACAACAGGACCCCTAACACTCATTAGGATCCCAAAGAGCTTTTGTTTCTGTCTCTGGAGTCTGTCAATACTTACTGTATTAGAAATCATTGCTAAGAAAAGACGCCAAATAGAGTGAAATAGATTTATTACCTTGAGAGTAGAGAAGACCTTTAACATCATATAGGAAAAAAAGCTATAAAAATGCAAGTTTAACTACACAAAATTTTAAAGAATATACTACAAATAACATTATAAACAATGTTAAAAGGTGAAAAACAAAATGGAGAAAAATATCGCAGAATATATAGCAGGTAACTAATTATATAGTTACCTGTAACTATATAATTAGTAAAGAACTCAAATTGATAAGAAAAAGACAATATTCACCCAGTGCCCATAGCGTAGTGGTTATGGCACTGGCCACATGCACAGAGAGTGGTGAGTTTGAACCCAGCCTGGGCCAGCTAAACGACAATGACAACTGCAACAACAACAAAAAAAATAGCCAGGCATTATGGTATGCACCTGTAGTCCCATCTACTTGGGAGGCTAAGGCAAGAGAATTGCTTAAGCCCAATAGTTTGAGGGTGCTGTGAGCTGTGATGCCACAGCACTCTACTGAAGGCAACATAGTGAGACTCTGTCTCAAAAAAATAAAAAAGAAAAGAAAAGAAAAAAAGACAATAGAAAATAGGCAACGGATAAGAACAGGAAATTCACAAAAGTGAAATCTCACTAGCAAAAAGGATAAATGAGAATTTAAACCCCACTAAATACAGTTTTTAAAGTTTTTTTTTTCCCCAGAGAATAACAAAATATAAAGTAGTTTGTGTCGACTGTGGTATGGGTGTGAGGAATGAATTTCACCCCATTACTAATGGCAGTGTGAATTTTTACAGCCACTTAATAAATCAATTTGGCAACATCTACTTAAAGGCACATAATTTATGACTGCAATTTCACTTCTAGACAGCTTTTCCGTGAAACGCTGAACATACACCAGAAGAGAAGTCTGTACATACAAGAATTTTACTGCAGCGTTGTTAGGAACAGCAGCACTGGTTGGTAATTGCCTTCCCTCCCTCCTAAAAAAAGGAGGTGAATATAAATATTCTTCAGCAAAGGAATTATTGAAAAAATTGTGATTTATTTGTGAAATTCTATGCAGAAGTCAAAAAAGGCCAGATTAGTAATTTTTATAAAAATGATAACCAAAACATTGCTGAATCAAAAAAGCAAGCTGTAAATTGATATTAATACCATACCAGCCTACTGACATTAATTAATAAATTCACAAATAGAAATCAATAGTATATCAAAAATAAGCACCACAACACATTTAGATTCACCTCCATGGTGTCATAAGAGTTTGACATCAAGGAATTTATTTAAATAATATGCCTTATTAATTGATCAAATGATATGAAATAATATTCAGAAGACATGAAGCAAAATTCAATATTTTTCCCTAAATTAAAATTTTAAAATCTTAGCAAAATAGAAAAGATAGGTGATTCCTTAATGTGATATAACAATATGTGTATAAGCCCCCAAACCAGTAATATTATTCATAGCAAAGTAATATCTGAAGCAATTCTATTCATATCAAGAACAGGGCAAGGATGCTAAGGGCTTAATTACTTAAATGTATCTGCAAGACTGAGCCAATGCATTTAAATAAGAAAACGAAATGAGATGTATAAATGTTGGAAAGAAGAGGAAAATTTTTCATTATTTGTAGATATTATTATTATGTTAATATTATATTATTGCATACTTGAGAAACTTAATGGAAAACCATAGAAATAAAAAGAAAAGGCAACAAAAGTAATAACCAAAATATAAAACTAATTGATAATAAGATAAATTGAACGGCAATGTGAGGAAGGGTTTAAACCCTGGTCATGAAAGATGATGGAAATAGATGAAAAATATATGGATGGGGCAATTGAGTATTAAATAGAAGTCATTTTTAATTAAATGACTCTTTTAAGTCAATACAATTCCAATCAAAATACTAGGAATTTAAAAAACCTGACATCCCATCCCATTGGTTCTATTTCTTTGGAGAACCCTGAATAACACACATAAGTAAATACCAAAGGGCTGACAATTAAGTTTGCAAACTCATGCTAAAAAAAGTGCTACAAACCTTATTGCTGAATGTCACTACAGTCACCTCCTAAGTATTCCCCTTGGGAAGCTGTGGGTTGGTACCAGAGCCTAGTCCACTGTTGCCGTAAGGGTGTTGCCATTAGGGTCTCACAGAAAAGTGATGTCGGGAAGAATAAGCCCGCTTATTGAAATTGTGTTTTAAATAAAGGTGACCATCTGCTTGCTCAGGCAAAATAGCGAGCTTTCTTTATTTACAGTTGGTTTATATAATCAATCTTGTGCATGCACACTATACAGCATTGACCTCATTAATATTCATTACAATCCCTCTGCACATGTGCATTGGACATCAATGACTTCAGTAATCCACTTAAACATCTTGTGACCACCTGCCCTGTAAGTAGTTCCTCCCTTCCTACTCTGATAATCCACCCAACATACACCTTTCAACATAACCTGGTTCAACATAACTTAATGAAGAACATGTTGTTACTCATTACTTTCTTTGTTCTTATCTGATGAAGCCTGAGACTATGGAAGAACAAGGTAGATTGAATACCTGCCCTTGCTGACCTTGCCAGTTTGGAGGCTGTTACTTTGAATCTTTAAGTAAGGCATAAAGAAACTTCTTGGGCATACAGGAATTTGTGTGCAAACTTCTGCTCCCATGTAGGCCTTAAGTCAGGGGGGTTTTGCTGAAAACTTTTATAAGGAATTTTCAGGCTGACCTTCTCAAAAGCCTTTCATGAGCCCACAGGTTTCATCTGTGCCATCGGATACCTATATGCATTGGGTAAATTCCTCTTCTCCTGAGGTCCCTGAGCACATTTCCATTCCTGGACCCATCAGCAAGTGGCCTTTGTCACTTACCACAGATCAGGAAAGGTTACTGACAGGTATCTGGCCAGTTTTCCAAAGGGCTTTTTTATTGGCCTTATAAAGTCAACCTTAATTCCTTAATGCAGTCTGGACATCTCTGGAAATGCCATTCCCGCCAGAGCCTTGGTCAAGTTAGGCCTGCAACCAACCCGGCCATATGGAATTCTGCCTCACAGTATGCCTGCACAAAGTCTTTTCACTGCTCAAATAGCTTTTTTGGCCAGAAGTATATAGGTGTTTCACCTATAGTCCACTCTTCAAAGCAATTTCAGAATTCTTTTCCTGGAATAGCCATCAGAGCTCTTGTCATATTACTCTTGATGTCCTAAAAGTCATCAAATTGTCCTCCTTCCAACATTTTCTGTATCTTTCTGTAAAGAAAAAAGTCACTTGGGCCAGATCAGGCAAGTAAGGAGGGTGTTCCAATCTAGTTATTTGTTTACTGGCTTGAAACTCTCTTACAAACACAGGTGCATTGTCATGATGCAGGGGTCCATGAGTTGTTAGCCAAGATTTTCAGTTCAGCTTTTCATGTTTCTCTATCAATGTTTTCTTGGTCTGCTATGCTTCTCACAGTCAGCCAATGATTCTGACATACAATTTAACCAATTTTTGCAATATTTTCATCAGCTATGCTTGTTACTGGCTGCCCTGACCTCTCTTCATCTGTGAGGCTTTCTCTCCCCTCAGAAAAACATTTAATATATTTGTACACTGTCATTTTATCCATGGCATTATTCCCATAAACATGGACAAATGTGTCCCCTATTTCACTTCCACTCTTGCCAAGTTTAACAAGAAATTTAATGTCTGTTAGTTGTTTTAATTCAAGCTTTGACACTCTCGCAACTGCACAGAAAAACATGCAACAGCATCACTCAGTGCAACTCAGTGAGACACCTCCACACATTGACACAAATGCAGCTGTGAGACGCTGATGCACCAAGGTTAGGAAGTCTCATGGAGCTGTCCACAGTATACTGCCGTCACAAGCACACAGTGGCAAGTTCACCAACTTAATTGTCAGCCCTCATACGACACATATATACACCATGTATCTATGTATTTAGGTATACGGAAGAAAACTCATCTACTTATTAGTGACTTCTTCAGATATGGGGCACAGGGGATTTTTTACATCACATTCTTTGAGTTGTAAAATCTTTATAACAAGTATTTGTTAGCTTTATAGGAAAAACCATTCAAAAACTGGTTTTTCTGGTTAGAATTGTAAGATGACATGGAAAAGCATTAGCATGGCTAACATAAAGAATAGATTTAATATATAGCATAATATATTGGAGTAAAAACAGATTTGATATTAGAAGACTCTGTTTTAATTCATCTTTTACCCTCACTTACTTGTATTCATTCATCAAACCCAGAATATTAAGATATTAGTACCTCTGTGCTAGCTCCTGGAATCCTAGCAGTGAATGTGACAAAATACATACTCCCCTTAGGGAACCATCAATCCCATTTGCTGACCTGTGTAGACTGTAGTTTCCACATCTGAGAAAGGAAAATAACAATGACCACCTTCCAGATTTTTTTTCCAGTTTGTCTGTTTGTTTGGGTTTTTGTTGTGGTTGTTGTTGTTTCTTATTTTTTGGCCGGGGCTGGGTTTGAACCTGCCATCTCCAGCATATGGGGCTGGTGTCCTACTCCTTTGAGCCACAAGTGCCACCCAACCTTCCAGATTTATATGAAAAGCCAATGAGTTAACATGTGAAAATGCACCAAAATAGTACCTGAAATATTATGAGCACTCAGTAAATATTTGCTGAATGTGAAGTCACAATTTACTTCACTAGCCTGAATTTTTGGTAAAAACAGAAAGACAACAAAACTACTTTTGTTTTGAAAATAAATGATGTATAGATACCAATACTCATATACTGATTGCATGTAAGGATATCGTTCCCATTTAAAAGTCATCTGAAACAGAAAAATTGTTTTAGTAAATCTGTCAGTGATCTTATGAACAAAAAGATAGCATTGGTATGTCAAACCAGCATATATCCTTACAAGGAAAGCTCTAGGGGTGGGTTGGGTTTAACTGTTACAGCCAGGCTCACACCTCGGAATTCCCAGCTTGAATCTGTGAGCACAAGATGACAGGAGGGGCATTGCATTATTTTTTCCCAAATATTGACTAACCTGACCTTGCCTTTAAAATATTTATTTTAAATGTATTTCAGCAATCTTTGTTTATGAGACTGTTGCAAATAATTTTGAAGCCACTATTTTTTATTGATTTGCTCAACTAAACTGACAGTGAAAGAGATGAAACCACTGGGGTGATAAAGGGGCAGAGAGAATAGCTAATACATTGAGAACAGCAAAGATAACTGCTTTTCTGTCAATATAACTTTTTTATTGACACATAATTAATTGTACATATATATGAGGTGTGGTGAGATGTTTCGATGCATGTGTATTATGTAATGACCAAATCAGGCCATTTCATTAGCACTTCCGCCATCTCAAACATTCATTGTTTCTTTGCACAGAGAATATTTGACATTCTGTCTTCTAGTTATTTTGAAATATACTGTATAATATATATTTTTTTAATCCAGGCATAAGTATTAGACAAGTTTTACAGGTAAGGAAATTAAGCCTGAGAAGTTGCCTGACTTCCCTGGGGCCATTCAGTTTAACATATATTCCTTTAAAGACAACATTAAAGGATAAACTCAGCTGGTATTTGTTAACAGTTATTGAAATGAGTGCTCAGAGTGGAAAAAGGAAGCCAGTAGCCACTTTTAGAAGATGGGAGTGTGAAAATGTAAAACTAAAGCACTTAGTGTTGTGTGGGGAAATGAGGTAGGCCCAGAGAGCCTGGCGTTGTGGTCTCACAAACTCAGTAAGAGGATTGGTTCTGGGGTAGGAGGCGTAGATAGACTATCAAAAATGAGCGCTGACAGGAAAGAGAGTATGTAGGTTGTAAAGAACTGATGACATTTAAACATGCTGAACCATAGGTTTTTTTATTTGCATATAATAATGAAAGAGCCAACATGTGTGGAACCTGAGTCAGGTCCTTCTTAACATTTTCCTCAGGAGGTACAAGTTACATTTTTCTGAGGCAGAGCCCATCAAAGCTGTTAAGTCAGCTGATATATCCTAAACTGCCACTGGGTGGGTAGCTGCTGCCCCAAGTACCCCAGATGCCTGTCCACTACTCTGGCAATGGCCTTAGTCCTTAGGACCTCCAACCTCTTTGATTCACCACCAGTGGCCAACAGCTCTTGGGCCAGAATCCTCTCTGATTATTTAGTGCCTGTTTTAGTCTATTCCTGCTATAACAAAGTACCTTAGACTGAGTAATTTATAAAGAAATTTATTGTTCATAGGTCTGGGGGTTGGTAAGTCCAAGATCAAGGACACAGCAGATTTCATGTCTGGTGAGGGCTTGCTCTCTGCTTCCAAGATGGTGCCTTCTTGCTGCTGCCTCACATGGCCAAATAATATTCTTAACTGTCATCATCCTTCTGCACAATTGCATACCAGAACTTACATAACTTCTCCCCAGGCCCTCTTCTCATTCCCTTCCAGCCTCTGATAACCACTATTCTACTCCCTACTTTTATGAGAACAGCACTCTTAGACTTTACATGTGAGTGATAGCATGGAATATTTGTCTTTCTGTCCTGGATCACTTCAAATCACAAATTAACAAATGTCCACCAGGTTCAACAGTATTGCCTCACATGACAGGATTTCCATCCGTTTTATGGCTGAAGAGTATTCCATTGTCTGCATACTACAATCTCTTTATCCATTCATCTGCTGAAGGACACTTGGGTTGATTCCATTGGGATTTGGGAACAACTGATTCCATAAATCAATTGGGATTTATTGGGAATAGTGTTTCAATAAATATATGAGTGTGGATACCTCTTTAACATTCTGACTCCATTTCTTCGGGGTACATACCCAGTAGTGGGTGGCTGAACCATTAGATAGTTTGGCTTTTAATTTTTTGAGGAAACTTCATACAGCTTTCCACAGTTGCGTCACTAATTTGCATTCCCACCAACAGTGTATAGGAGTTCCCCCTTTTCTACATCCTTATCAGCATTTGTTATCTTTTGTCCTTTTGATAATAGCCACTCTACATTCTAATAGGGGTGAGATGCTATCTCCATTGTAAACTAGGATTTTGGTTTGCATATCCATCATGATTGGTGATGTTGAATAATTTTTAATATACCTGTTCAGCATTTTTATGTCTTCCTTTGAAAGCTATCTATTCAGGTCTTCTCCCCAATTTTAAGTTAGACTGTTTGGGTATTTCTGCTTTTGTTTTGCTTTTTGCTATCCTAGACTGTTTGGGTATTTCTGCTTTTGTTTTGCTTTTTGCTATCCAGCTGAGCTCCTTACATAGCCTGGGTAGCTCCTTGTTAGTTGTGTAGTTTGCACATTATTTTCTTTCATTCTGTAGCTCTCTTTCCACTTTGTTGATTGTTTTCCTGTGGAGAAGCTTTACAGTTGATCTAATCAAGTCCCATTTGTCTATTTTTGCTTTGTTGTCTATACTATTGGGTTCTTGTCCAAATACTCTTACCAAGAAAACTATTATAGATAGTGATTGAAAAGACATTTTAGTTTGGAAGTCACTTGGTCAACTTGAATTGGATAAGAGACCTTGCATTTATTTCAGCCAAGACTTATTTTTAAAGTGTTCTTGGATGATTCTTATTATTTATTTTCTCTGGTAGTAAATGAACAACTAAAAAGATAAAGTAGAAAGAGTAATTTTTAAGTCAATAACTTCCATTTTAGAGCCAAAAATGCAATACAAGAAACCAATAATTCAATTCAATGTATAGGTTCAGAACTCGCTCAACATGCAGAGAACTGTCCTAGATGCTGAGTGGGTGCAAAGATGGATGACGCCTAATCATCACTCGTGAAGAACATGTATTCTAGAAAAGGAGCTATGACACATGTGTAAATAAATATTAAATGATAATAGATGACATATGTTTTTTTAAGAAAAATAAGATAGGCTAACGGCTAGAGGAGACAAAAATAGTTGCTTCAAATTTAACACTTCTGATCTTCCCCATCAAACCTGTTCCATCTGAGCTTTCCTAATCTCAGCTGGCATAGCCCCATCCTTCTAGTTGTTCAGAGTAACTACATCTAAGACATTGGAAAACTGAGCGGCTCTACCTTCAAAATATACCTAGAACCTGCCCACCTCTCTTCAACTCTACTATCAACCACTCTGGTCCAAGTCAGTACCACACCTAGCCCAGATTACTACCCAGCTTTATAATTGCTCTCTCTAATTTTCTTCTTAACACCATATATCCTAATCACAGCACAGTAGACAGAGGAACCTTTAGACGTGTAAAATACATCATGTCATTCCAATGTTCAAATCTCTACAAAAGCTCCCCATTTTACAAGGGCTGACAAGACCCTCCACAATCTGACCTCTCACTTCCTCTCTGACTCACCCCTACATTCCTTGAACATCACAAGCACACTTGTGCCTTAAGGTCTTTGCTGTGGCCTAAAATGGATTTCCCCAGCATATCCACAGGGCTAACTCCTCCACATTCTTGCAGACTTTCCAAATATTTCCTTCTCAGCAAGGCCATCTGTGAGCAGCTGATAGAACAGAGCTCCACTCTCATAACTACATCTGCTAAGCACATCCTTAACCCCTCATATCCTGCTCTATTCCTCTTCTTTTCCACAGTGTTGTTTTCATAAAATCGAATTTTTACATTTTTTATGTTTATGGTTTCCTGTCTGTCTTCTGCCATTAAAAAGTCCAGAAATCCTACTTGTGGGCATACATGTAAAGGAAATGAATCTCAGAATCCTGAAGAAATGCCTGCACGCCTGTGTTCTTTTCAGCATCATTTATAATAGCCACAATGTAAAGTCAACCCAACTGTTCATCAACAGATGAATTCATAAAGAAAACATGGCATATATATGCAACAGATCACAATAAATTATTTAGTCTTAAAAAAGAAGGAAATTCTGTCATTTGCAACAAGAATGAACGTCGAGGACGTTACGTTAACGTTACGTTAAGTGACATGTGCCAGGCACAGAAAGTCCAACACTGCATGATCTCACATATATGTGGAATTTTAAAAAGTTGAACTCAGACATGCAGAGAGCAGAATGGTGGTTATAAGGGGGGTAAGGGAAAAGTGGGAATGGGGAGGAGATGGTGGTCAAAGGAGACAAAATTTCAGTTAGGGCTCATGGTCTGTAGCTCAGCAGCTAAGGGCACCAGCAACATATACCAGAGCTGGCAAGTTCGAATCCAGCCTGGGCCTGCCAAACAATGACAACTACAACCAAAAAAGAGCTGGGCATAGTAGCAGGGCCTGTAGTGCCAGCTACTTGGGAGGCTGAGGCAAGAGAATCGCTTAAGCCCAAGAGTTTGAAGTTGCTATGCGCTGTGACATCGCAGCTCTATACAGGGTAACAGCAACTCTGTCTCAAAAAAAAAAAAATTTTCAGTTAGACAGGAGGAATACGTTCAAGAGATCTACTGTACATTGTGGTATATATGCTTAAAAATTTCAAAGAGAAATTGTGTTTACACCAAAAAAAAAGTACGCAAGATAACATATGTTTAATTAGCTCAATTTAGCAATTTGACACTGTATACGTATTTCAAAACCATGATGTACATGATATTTTTTTCTTTTTTTTTTATTGAATGGTATATGTACATTAATGCACTTCTGGGGTACAGTGTGGGATTTTCACACACAATCCGAAACACTTCCATCAAACTGGTTAACATAGCCTTCATGTCATTTTCTTAGTTATTGTGTTAAAATGTTCACATTCTACTCTTAGAAAGATTCACTTGTACCCTTGTAAGATAAACCTCAGAAGTGGTCCCTCCAATCCCCCTCCCTCCACCGATTCCCCCCTCCTCTCTCCCCATATTCTTAGGCTGTTATTAGGTTATAGCTTCATATAAAAGGTATAAATTACTTTCATAATAAGGGTGTGTACATTGTATACTTTTTCTTCCATTCTTGTGATACTTTGCTAAGAAGAACATTTTCCAGCTCCATCCATGTGAACATGAAGGACGTAAAGTCTCCATCTTTCTTTATGGCTGCATAGTATTCCATGGTGTACATATACCACAGTTCGTTGATCCATTCGTGGATCGATGGGCTCTTGGGCTTCTTCCA
>CAUYQV010007892.1:0-24915 GCA_963574575.1 Galagoides demidoff
GCCTGTGGTCCCAGCTACTTGGGAGGCTAAGGCAGGAGACTCGCTTGAGCCCAGGAGTTGGAGGTTGCTGTGAGCTGTGATGCCACAGCACTCTACCCAGGGGGACAGCTTGAGGCTCTGTCTGAAAAAAAAAAAATCTCAACTGTTTAGAAAACTTATCCAGAAGGCAGAGTAGTATAGCAAAACAGTATTGGTTTTGGAATTTTAGAGGTCTGAGATGAAATCTAGCTTTGCTGCTTACTAGCTGGGTGGCCTTAAGCTTAAATAGGTTACTTAATCTCACTGAGATTTTTTTCCTCATTGATGAAATTGAGATAAAGTAAAGCTAATCTCATGGGTTTTGTTGCAAAGGTTAAGTGCGATCGTGTGTAATAAATCACCCAATACCATGTCTAACAACATAATCAATGTTCAGCATACTCATTTACTAGACTCTCCCTCAGGAGGGTCCTCTGTTAAACATATGATACCTAGCCATAATCTCACACCCCACCCCACCCCCACCTGTTTGCTTTCCTGGTCCCCTTTCCTCTCCCCACTCTCCCTTATGCTTACTTTTTGCCTATTACGCATTGTGAGTCCTTCCTCCCCTTAATTTCTCTTATATTTGCACTGTTATCTAAGGAAATGTACCAAGTACTGATGACAAACATGCTTGGTGAGATAGCTTGCTGAGACGTAAACTCTGATACGATTGATCTGTGTACTTTTTGTTAACCTGCTATGTGGAGTCTGTTAAACCTGCTATGTGGAGTCAAGGTGCCTTTTTACCTGAAAACCCCTCAGAATCCAGAATGTCCATCAATGTCAGCACCAGACCACCACCTGTCATCAGCAAAGGCCTGGCTCACCTTCCCTGCTGACCACCCCCTTTCAGGAGGGGCCCTTCATGCTGAAAGGAAAGGAAATGTTAGTCTTCCAAAAACAGTTCTTTAAGTATTTTAAAAATACACTCCTATGCTGGGTGGATATTTTGTAGCAATTAAAACATCTTGCCTGATCTGGTACTATACAGGGAAAACAGACTGAGTTTCCTAGGTGCGTTTTCTTTAATGCAGGATGGTAGTCCCCAGTTGGCACAGCAGTGTGGTAGTCCTTGGAAAGTACCTCATGGTGGGAAATAGTGAATCCCCTTCCCTTCCTCCTTCCCAGGAGCTCTGATATCTCCTTTGAAGTTTCCTTTCTACCCTTAAGTGACTGACAGTTCTCCTCTCTTCCTCTTTCACAGAGAAGGCAAACTGTGAATGGGTTTGTTGGGGTATAAAACTTTATTTATTTTTTTGTTTGTTTGTTTCAGGTTAATTTGAGGGTACCAAGAAATTGGTTACAATGTTTGCTTGTTTGCTTTTTTTAGGTAGAGTCCCTCTTATAATTGTGTCCCATCCTCAAGAGGTGTGCCATACACCCCAATACCGTGTCCATAAAGTGGGAGCACACCCATTCCCCTCCACACCTCTTGTTCTCCCTGCCCCCAACTTGAATTGATTTGAGTTTTTCTTCTTTGTGGTCATGTATTAGATCATCAACTGGCTTCATATTAGTATTGAGTACATTGGATTCTTGCTTTTCCATTCTTGTGATACTTTACTAAGAAGAATGTGTTCCAACTCCATCCAGGTTAATACAAAAGATGTAAAATCTCCATCTTTTTTAATGGCTGAATAGTATTCCATGGTATACATATACCACAGCTTGTTAATCCATTTGGTGATTGCAAATTGAGCTGCAGTAAGCAGTCTAGTGCAAATGTCCTTATGATAAAATGATTTTTTTCTTCTAGGTAGACACTTAGTAATGGGATAGCAGTATCAAATGGGAGGTCTAATTTGAGTTCTTTGAGGATTCTCCATACTTCTTACCAAAGAGGTTGTATTAGTTTGCAGTCCCACCAACACTGTAATAGTGTTCCTTTCTCTCCATATCTATGCCATCATCTGCAGCTTTGAGACTTTGTGATATGGGCTATTCTCACTGGGATTAGGTGATATCTCAGGGTGGTTTTGATTTTTAATATGATGATGATGATTTTTATACGATATGACAATGAACAATTCTTCAAATGTTTGTTAGCCATTCTTCTATCTTCCTATGAAAATACCTACATGAGTATCACTGTCCCTCCACCCTTCTAGTATCCCAGCATCAGTCTGCTGTTTCAATATAGTTTTGCAACCATGGCTCCCACTATCCTTGACAGTGAATAGCATAGCTGTGACCCGAACACAGCAGTTTTTAAGAGCCTAAATCTCCCTCTCCAGGTCACTGTTTCTGCTATAATGATATTTATTCCATTTGTGCCTTTTCTTGGGAACTTGATAGTTTACCTCATAGCTTACCAAAAAGCTGCCATACAATCTGCTATTACCATCCTCCTGGCCAGCCTGGACAATCTGCTTGCAGTGCTGAACATGTCCTTTGCCCTGACAGATGTCTTAATTGTATGTAATCTCCAAAGAGTATGAGGAACGTGTAAAGATTCATCTAATTCCTACTGCTCTGCTTATGCCAGTTGTGTTCAATGGAAGCATGAAGCAAAATAAAATAACTGCCTTAGTCTGTGTATTTCTGTTGCAGAAAACATATTTAATTTTTTCTCTATCATCACTTTTGTTTACATGAAAATATTTATGTATGTAACCACAGAAAATTTTCCTTTGCTTGATATTTTATTCCACTATGATTATTAGTTTAAGTTTAAAGAACTGCTAAATTCAAATTTATTTTTACAGCCAGAGTCCTGCTAACCTGCCTTCATTGAAAGCTCAGTTTTTATAATGACTGAAAATATCAAAGCACATGTTTGTTATTGCAGGTAAATGGTAATACATTTCTTAGATATCTATTGGTGCTAGCCCTTTGTAATCAAAATTAATTTGTTTCACAAAAGTACCTGACCTGTCTGAACACAAACCAACCTTGAATTCTGGGTTGTAATAGTAAATATTAAAAAGTATGGTTATTTGTGCATATTTGTATTATAAAAAAGATTGAGCTCCCAATAAGAAAATGAATAAATGTTTAATATTTCTAAATATATGTATATATACACATGTGTGTGTGTGTGTATTATATATAGCATTTAGTTGAAAAAATACTCTGCTTTCCTAGGTGCGTTTTCTTTAATGCTGGATGGTAGTCCCCAGTTGGCACAGCAGTGTTAGTCCTTGGAAAGTACCTCATGGCGGGAAATAGCAAATCCCCTTCCCCCTTCTTCCTTCCCACAGTTCTGATATCTCCTTTGAAGTTTCCTTTCTACCCTTAAGTGTCAGGTTTCTCTCTTCCTCTTTCACAGAGAAGGCAAACTGAATAAATTTGCTGGGGTACAAACAGTAATGATAGTTTATGTCTGTATCCTTTTTTTTTAAGACCGAGTCTCACTATGTGGCCTTCGTTAGAGTGCTCTGGCATCACAGCTCTCAGCAACCTCAAACTTTTGGGCTTCAGCGATTCTCTTGCCTCAGCCTCCCAAGTCGCTGGGACTACAGGCACCTGCCGCAACACCGGACTGTTTTTTGGTTGTAGTTGTCTTTGTTGTTTGTCAGGCCCAGGCTGGGTTTGAACTGCCAGTGTATGTGGCTGACGCCCTAGCCCCTGAGCTATAGTCACAGAGCCAATGTCTGTATCATTTTAATACTTTGCTGATCTCAATGGTTCTCAGTCCCTTAAAGTTGTCATGATAAATACAAATGAGACAAATGATAGTTAATGGTTATAGTGTCTATTATATGCCAGGCTCTTTGTTAAACAGGAGGACTTTTATTATGCTCACTATAACCCAAGGAGGCAAATACTATCATTATCCCAATTTTGCATATAAAGAAAAAATAGTAGTTTGCAAATGACTTGCTAGGTCTTTAGCTCGTGGGGAGTGAAAGCAGAATATAAACTCAGGGAAGCAGTCTCCAGAATTAAAGTTTTCAAGAGAAAATGATAGGGACAGCTAGGAAATTAGGAGACAGTGAACTGGAGAGAAGGAAATGCCACAGGATAAAGAAAATTTTAGAAAGAAAATTTAAGAATTTGGAAACTTGTACTATGTTTGAAAGAGCAAAGGCACAAACAGGATGTGTACATCCAAGGCATTTATCTTTTTTAACCTGTTCGTATTTTCAACCTATAGTCTGCTGCTCTTGGTCTCCTTGAAAACCTCACCTGCTGAGTGCTGAGCAAGCCCAGTGTGGTTAGTTTTATGGAGAAGTTAGAGGCTATTGGAAAAGAAAGTTGGGAGATTTTTGTCTTGGAGATGGGCTGTCTTGCTACTTCCTTTCTTTCC
Organism: Galagoides demidoff; assembly: GCA_963574575.1. NCBI lineage: Eukaryota > Metazoa > Chordata > Mammalia > Primates > Galagidae > Galagoides > Galagoides demidoff. The sequence goes on from CAUYQV010007892.1 coordinate 4,274, forward strand.
CTCCCAAATCCGGAAAATCCTATCTCTTTTTGAGAGTCTGGGACCTAACTTCCCCTTGGGAAGATCCACCTTGTTTGCTTGGGAAATACTGGGTTTGGTGTCAGAAAGACCCAAGGTCAAATCCTGATGCTGATGTTCTTAAGATATGTGATGTTGCCACATGCGAGGTTGGCTTATACCCTCTGAACTTTTGTCAGCATACATGAATGGGTCTGTTACCCACCCTAGGGTTTTTTTTTTTTTTTTTTTTTTTTGAGGATTAGAGATAAAGAATACATACCACCTGGTGCATAATAGATGCTGAGGGGCAGCAGCAACGACTGAGAAGGAGAGAGAAGAGCTAGCTGGGTCATTTAGAACCTTTTCTCCTGGCACTCTTCCTTCACCCTCCCTGTGTGTGTGTGGCAGGGTGGGGGGGATGGTGAGATCTGTGCAAGATGCTGTGGGGTTGGCAGACCCCTGGGGGTGGCAATGTGAGTGAGTTCAATATGGTCAGAACCTGTGGGAATCTGGCATCCTTTAAGGCTTGAAATTCACATAAGGGATAAAGTAGAAAAGAAGATAAAAGAGTACAGTGCTGACGTTGGTAAAGGTGAGTCATGACCCCAGCTGTGGTTGCCTATAATTCATGTAACAGGAGCTGTGAGGGATCACCCTTGTCTCTACTCCCCCACCACCAAGAGTATCAGATTCTACAGTCTTTAAAACTATCCCAACCAACTTCTGACTCCGATCAAATTCTCTTTTCTGACCCCAGAAAACCCACCCTCCTGCCTCCCAAATGCCGCCCCACCGCCATGTGATTAATGTTGACTAGAGTCTTTGAAGAAACTATGTATGTCAAATAACCATTCAGCCAAATAAAGAACAGTTGGGTCAGGGTGATCTGCTGCCAGTTGTATTTTAATTATTGCTTATATAGCCTGACCCCAAGGTCCAATTATTTGCAGACTTATAAATGCCAATCACCTTGCTTTATTCAAAGAATAGCCAGGCCTAGTGTCAAGACCACTGCTCAGGGACAGAATCTTGATTCTGACCTCATTAGAAAAATGAATGATCATGATTAAGTTACTTACATTTCCAAGCTTCAGATTCTTTGCATAACATAGGAAGTGGGCACAGCTTGTTTCCTCCCAAAGGTCACATTTACTGTGACGGTGCTATGTGAGCCTATGATGTTTTTAGAACACAAAAAAATATTTTCCCTCTCTATTCTTTTTTTTTTTTTTTGAGACAGAGTCTCACTATGTTGCCCTTGTGCCATGGTGTCACAGCTTACAGCAACCTCAAACTCTTGGGCTTAAGTGATTCTCTTGCCTCAACCTCCCAAGTGGCTGGGACTACAGGCACCTGCCACAACACCTGGCTATTGTTTGGTTGTAGTCATTGTTGTTTGGCAGGCCCTGGCTGGGTTTGAACCCACCAGCTCCTGTGTATGTGGCTAACACCCTAGCCGCTAGCTACAGGCGCTGAGCCTTCCCTCTCTATTCTGATTAGTATGTGTTATTAACAACATAAGCTAGTGTCGATAATGGCACCTAGTTCATTGTGAAAGTCTTATCTGTAGATGCTTCTACTTTTTGATTAAAGCTGGTGGGCAAAAGCTCTAAGGTCTCTTTCACGTCAGTTCTGGAATAGGAAAAAAGTAGTGGTTAGAGAAGAAGAACAAAAATGAAAAATGAGATTGAGAAATAATCCATGTGTGTCTTGAGATATTGGTCCCTAGTCCGTCTATTTTAATTGGCCCTATTTGGGGACTCCGAGAGCTGGTAGAGACAGCATCTGTTTTTCTGCAAACTACTTAAAGTTTATACTCAAAATGATGTCTTTCTTTATTCACGGGCACATGGGGAAACCATTCATTTTCCTAAAAGCACCACTTTCACCCTATTCACTTCTTCAGAAAAGTCTTCAGTGATTATCTGTGAACGAAATGGATGCTAGATTGCGATTTAGACCCTACCCCATCTCCCCACCTCCCACTCACCCCCCTTAGGCCCTCCTGATTTATCCCCTTTGTCTTCCATAAAGCTAGAGACACCAGCTAGATTGGTTTCCTTCAGGTTGCCCAAGTAACTGTCCTTTCTTTATAAAGGTTTTTGCTTCTTCCTTTCTTTCTTACTGAAATGAGTTTCTGTACCCTCTCCCTACTTCTCATGGTAATCTCCAGTCTGTTGAGCCTTTGGGTCTAGCTTAAATCTCTTCCTTTCTTTTGTGCCTGCAGGTGGTCTCCCTTGTGTGCCACAGAGCCCCTCTCCAGGACATCTGTCAGGAAGCCATCTTCATTACTGCCCAATCCTAGAGATGGGGTTGCATTTTGGAGGGCGGGATCCTATCTTGTGTGGCATCCTTCTGTTTCTCTATGAATGCAAGGAAAGCAGGTCCCCTTATAAGCTTCAAAGTACTGTCTTATTATGGCTATGACCAGAAGGTCAGGCAGGATCCTAGAATCATGTGGCTCTGGCCATCAAGTCAGGCCCACCTAGTTCTTCTGTAAGGGGGTGACTGTGTTTGTTTTCTTTGTGGGACTAACTCCGTCAAAATGAAGATAGCACCACCTGAGAACTTTAACTAGAGAAAACCCCGGTTTGAACACCTTTCTCATTGGCCTTTGTAATAAGGTAAAGAGGGAAGGGACTTAGATGATAACATGGCAACAGGGTGCCATGCCAAGCACCAGAAGTGGATTATCTCATTGCATACTTGTAAGGGTCTGATGACATTAATACTGTCATAATCTCTATTCATAGCTGAAAACGAGCTCAAAGAGAGTAAATAACTTTGTTATTTATGTAACATTGTTTATGTAAGTCCTAAGGTTGGAACCCAGTTATATCTGAGTCCAAAGCCTGTTTTTTCATTTCTTTCTTTTTTAATTTAGTCTATACCAGTGGTTCTCTGAGTATGGCCTCCAGAGGGGTAGCATCAGCATCTCCTGGAAATTTGTTAGAAGTTTAAGTCCTTGGGCCTTACCCAAGTCCTACTGAATCAGAAACTACTGGCATACAGCCCAGTGATCTGATCTGTCTTAAGTCCTCCTGGTCAAGTGCACTTAAGTGTGAGGACTGCTGCTCCAGACTAAACCTCCCACAAGAGCCTAGGAACCATACTAATGCAGGAATGTTCCAAGATGCCAGTTGGGTATGAACCCCTGACCATGCCAAAGTCCCACCTGCTATTTCTGTGTCATCTGATCCCTCATCAAGGCATACCTGGAGCTTTCAGTATGTCCGAGGGTTTAGAAAGTAGTGAGAAAATTTTTTAAAAGAAAAAAAAAAACCCTCTTAATTCCTTCAAGTCTTTCTAGGTACAGTCTGTCACATTTTGATCATTTTTTTGTTTGCTTCATGCTTCTGCCTAAACTGCCAGATTTCCAGTGGTTAATGTATTCTTGGTTATTCATTCCATCAGTCAACAAACATTTGTTGGGTACTAAATAGGTGACAACACAGTATGAGGTGCTTTTGTTTGAAGCAGCAAGTTAGAAGCAAATGCAGTCAACCTTCTCAGAGCCCACAGTAAGCAGGCCACAGCAAGAAGTGTGACAAGTGTGGTGTCCACTTTGGGAAAACAAGAGAGAGGCCCATCTCACAGACTTGTGGTCAGGAATACTGTTCCAGGAGGTGAAGGTTCAGCTGATGACCTACAGAATGAGGACCAGTTCAGAGTGACTGAAGACTCAAGTGAGAAGTGAGGCATGAAGGGAGAGGAGCTAGCAGAGAAAGGCAGGAAGTAGACCCACTGGCCTCATAGGGTGGGACAAATGGGAAGCCATTTCAAGAAGAGATGTGATGTGGAAAAAAATGTATTAGCACTATCACTCCAGTACAAATATGGCTTTATTTTGATACAGTTTTTTGGGTGTTGTCATTGAATGTGTTATCACTGTTAATGGACTGTGAGTTCTTGGAAGTTATCCTTATAACTTCTTCCCAACACGTCCCCAGGCCAGTGCATTTTTCACTCCACCCTGCCCCACCCCACCCTGCGCCCAGGCCCAGTAAGAACCTGGCTCTGTCAGTGAGCTCCCAGCTAGCTCTCAGCCAGCCCTCAGCCAGCCGCAGGCAGGCCGCCCAGTGGTGTGTTTTGCTCATTTGCATTGCTTTTATTACCCCTGAACAGAAATAGGTCACCTTCAGCATTGTCTCCTGCTCTTGCCTTTAGGGTGCCTGTCCTTGCTCGTGACAGTCCAGCACACAGAGCGCTATGTCACCCTGTTTGCCTCTGTTGTCCTCAAATGTGACTACACCACCTCTGCCCAGCTCCAGGATGTGGTGGTGACCTGGCGCTTCAAGTCCTTCTGCAAAGACCCTATCTTTGACTACTACTCTGCGTGTGAGTGCCTTCCCTTTTCCTGCTCTCTCTGGGTCCCTGGGACCTCTGGGATGTAGTGCTGTTAGGGCTTAGGAATTATTTAGGATCACAACTCCTTACAGTGAGGAGAAGCCGCAGAGAACACCTAATTCAATCCCCTCATTTTATAGACAAACAAGCTGAGCCCAGGCTGATGAAATAACTTACTCAAGGTTACATACTAGTTTATTTTAACATTTTTTTGTCCCACAGCGTCCTAAAAAGATTGAGGGCAACTCAGACACAAAGTTGAAGGCAGAGCAAGTCTTGCCTCCTTACTATGTTCCTGGTTCTGGGTCAGCACATGGAGCTGGGGAGGCAGACGTGCCCTACCTCTGAACAGCCCACTCCCTGAGCAGCAGACGGGACAACTCCCACAGGACTGCATTCCCTTCTACAGACTGCCTTCCTGGAGGAGGTCATTCCTCTGCTGATTGAGAACTTTCAGTACCACCCAGGCAGCCTGTTTGTTGTGGGGTGTCTCTTAGCGCTGTACAACTCCCCCTGAGGTCTAGTCAGTCCTGCGTCTCAGTAACAACTTCCCATTCCTGGCATGTCTGTGTTTCGACCAGAGCTCTTCACCAGGTGCCCATTTGTACCCTCTTTCCATGAGCAAGAGAGTCCAGAATCTCACTCCCAGCTTAGAATAATTAACCTTTTAGAAATTGTGAGAATAGAAGCAGACACCCTACTCATAAGAAGCGAGCTTTCTGAGACAAGGCTAAAAGAGAGGTCATCAGCTTGACTTCTTTTAGTCCTGGGGCTAATGTCTCCCAGTCTGATTTGAGTCAAACCACAAAAGCTAACTACTGAGCCACCCACTAACCCTGATAATGTCCCCAAAAGCCTTCTTTCTAAATTGAAATATATGGTTTTCTGGGGGTTGTTCTTAAAATGCCTAGGTTAAGTGGAAAGAGAGGAGAGCTTTGCCATATGAGCAGATTTAGCAGCCCTCAAACCTTCTGCTGTGAGAGCAGGTGGATGAACTCCATGGAGTAGAGAGGCTGGGGTGACTTTGACAGTGAGACAAGAGAAGGTGGGATAAGAGACAGAGAGATACAGCTGGGATTTGAAAATAACAGCCTTTGGGAGGTCTGAAGTTTTACAGTTTAAAGTGTGGTTTCTGGCATCACCTGGGAGCTTATTAGAAATCAGAATGTCAGATCCGACTCCAGACCTGCAGAATCAGCAGCTTCATGTTTAACAGGATTCCCAGGGGATGCATAGGCTCAGGTGAAATTAATTCACTTCACTATGTCTCACATGATGAGCAGGAGGGCATCTTCATGGAGATCCCCTGTAGGCATGTGACTCAGGTGTGTCTTCTCCTCAGCATACCAGGCAGCTTTATCCCTGGGCCAGGACCCATCCAATGACTGCAATGACAACCAGCGGGAAGTTCGCATCGTGGCCCAGCGGCGGGGACAGAATGAGCCAGTGCTGGGGGTGGATTATCGGCAGCGCAAAATCACCATCCAGAACCGTGAGTGTGGGCGAGGTGACCGGGGAACCATGGGTGGAGGGAAGTGCAGACACTAGGTCTGGCAGGCTGAGTCAGCATGGGATTTCCCTTTTTTTTTTCTTTTTCTGCTGCCTTTTGGTGTATTTGGTCACTGTTATTGTTTGGGGAAAGTACAATATACATAGAATGTGCTGCAACATCTGAAGTTACTTCCCTGGAAGTTGGTCTCTGGATCAAAGATGTGCTATAGCTTTGGCTAAAGGTCTGGGAGTAGATGACTTCCTTTGCTTTCCTGAGATAGAGGGTTAAAGTATGGATCAGGTTCCTTTGACTCTTTCCAAAAATTGCTCTCAAGGCCAACTCAAACCCCAGGTTTCTGAGTTAGCCTCTGGCCACTCCTGTTGCCCATATGGAAGGAAATAGGACTTCTGAGTAGATGGCCACCTTGAGACCACTGCCCTTCATTGGTAGAGAGAGCATTGGGCTTGCATTAAAAAGTCCCAGGTGAGAGTCTCCGTGCTCCCTCTCACTAGCACAGTGCAGTTGTTTTCTCTGGTTTCTGTGTCTTCATCTTAAAAATGGGCATAATGGTATTCCCTACCCCAAAGTGAATAGCAGTGCAGTATCTGAGAGTTGAGTCTATAATCTATTTGTTCTTGGTGCAGGAAGGAGTGGTTAGAGCCCTGGCTCTGGAGTCAGACTCAGGTGTGCATTCTCATTCTGCATTAGAGGGTGTGTGAACTTGGACAAACCCTTTCACGTTTTTTAGACTCAGTTTTTATAAAATGGAATGTGCCATAGTACCTGTGTTGTGGAGATGTGTAGGGACTGTGGTAATGTATATATAGCATGTACTAGTGTGCAGTAAGCATGACTTAGCACTCCCTACACTTTTGGATAAATGGGTTAGCTCTCCACATTCCTATTTTGTAATCCAGGGTTCCTGCAAGAGATTGTCAGCACAGAATTTGTAGCCTATTTCAATGAACCTTATGTGCTGTGTTAAATAAATATTTGCTGGCTAAAAGGGGGGAAAGGGAAGAATATCCCTGGCAGGCTATTCATGGTACCCATAACTACAATTTGAGGAAATCTCTGAATATTCTGTGACTTAAGGTAGATCACTTAAAGGGAACCAGTTTAATAATTGCTTCCAGGGAGGTGCCTGTAGTTCAATTGGCAGGGTACCGGCCACATACACCTAGGGTGGCAGGTTCGAACCAGGCCCAGACCTGCTAAGCAACAATGACAACTGCAACTAAAAAATAGCCCAGTGTTGTGGTGGGTGCCTGTAGTCCCAGCTACTTGGGAGGCTGAGGCAAGAGAATCACCTAAGCCCAAGAGTTTGAGGTTTCTGTGAGCTGTGCTACCATAGCACTCTACCCAGGGTGACAGATTGAGACTCTGTCTCAAAAAAATTGCTTCCAACTTTGTAATACTTAAGTCTGATCCTTTTACATTCACCCTCTGGTTGCTCCAGGCTAGTTCTTGAACCCTCAGCCTTAGAGAACATCTGTCCGTTTTTTTCTAGTCCCCAGGGACATCTTCAAAAATTCAAGGTGGTTCTGCTTTTTCCAAAGCCAGCAGAATTAGTTCTGATCTGACTCCAAAGTTTAAGACTTTTTAAATAGCATATCATCTTTACAGTTTCTGAAGGCTGGAAGTCCCTATAGGTGCTAGTCCCTGTTCTTTTTTTTTCTGAAAACACAAAGGTATATACCTCTGTAACCTCCACTTCCAACAATTTTTAGATCAAACTTGCCTCTTTCTTACTCCCACAGGAAAGCATACCACTGTTTTTTATTTCCACCTCCAGACTTGCTATGACTTCCTGGAGCCCTTGTTTTCCAGAACTTTTATGCCTATGATCATTTGAGACAACCCTGTCAAATCAGTTCTGGGATCCTTTAAAATGTTATGATATCTAAATACTATCATTACTCTGACATCCTTAAAATACCCTTTGTCTCTCTTTTATTGGAGCCATTTTATAATACACATCAAGCCTTGGGGGAGGGGATTTCTTCAAAGCACTTTCACCATTTCTTCAAGTCTGGAGTAAGCTTGTTTCTTGGAAAGGTAGTGGTTTAGAAAATAATGGGTAGGAAAAAATTGTAAGGATTGACGTAGAAAGAAAAGGAAACAGAAGTCAAAGTTAGGTCCAGCATGGCGTGACCTCGTGTTTTTGTTTCATTTCCTCAATAAATAGTTCTTGATGAACAAATAGTAAAGAATTACAGATATGACCACCATCTAAGCAGGAGCAAGTCAATAAAGCTAATGTCGCCTTCCTGCTGTGGGTAAGAGCAGGGACTGCTGATGTGTTGAGACATGGAGGCTGCCTCTGACTGGATTTCAAACTTTCAGGACAAAAAAGAGTCTTGTTTCTTTCACATCTCCCACAGTGCCTGATATAGTGCTGGATGCACAAAAGGTCTTGAGGGAGTATTTGTTGATTTTGCTAAACTTGAACAAACATGTTAACCATTCATCTGTCTTAATGGGATAGCATGGTACTCAGTGCTCACAAGAACATAATCTTTTCTTAAGTTACACACACTCTTAACGTATTGGCATTTCACTCTTACCCATCCCTTCCAGTTCCAGAGGATTTGCTCATTTTAGGCTATAGACTATAGAGTTTTCCACCCAAGTGGAGAAGATAGCAGAGCTTGGTGGTTAAGAGCACCAGCTTTGAATCAGAGAGATGTGGGTTTGAGCCTCCCTCTGCTGAGCACTATGTTACTAGGCCAGTTCCTTTAGCCTCTGTAAGGCTTGATTTTCCTCATCAGAAATGCAGGCAAATAATAATACCTACTGTTTTAGTTAGGTTTGATTGTAAGTAAGGAAAAGCTCCAAATATTAGAGAGTTAAACATAAGGAAGTTTATTTCTCTCTTGCATATAAAATCAGAGGTAGTGTGACGGTTGTGTTCCATTAGGTCTTTACTAAGAATGCCATCTTCTTCCTCGTGGTTCATGATGACAGCTGTCACATTTGCTTCCCGGGTAACACAATAGAAGAGACAAAGAAGAAAAGGGCCCATGTGTTCATGACCTGTTTTAAGAAAGTTCGCAGGAACCATTATGTGATACTACTGCTTATGTTCTCCTGGCCAGAACTGAGCCACTTGTCTATCTCCATTTGTAAGAGAGGATAGGAAATTGCTTTTATTATAGATGGTCCATTTTTCACTGTTACCATAGAATATCTGAGACTGAGTAATTTATAAATGAATAAAGATTTATTAGTTCACAGTTCTAGAGGTTGAAGAGTCCAGTATCCAGGTACTGGCATGTGGTGAGTCTTTTCTTGCTGTGGCATTATGTGGCAGAAGGTGAGAAGTCAAGGGGGCCAAAATTCACCCCCTTATAATAGCTCCAATCCCACCCACAAGGATGAAGCTCTCTTGGCCCAATACCTTTTAAAGGCTCCACGTCTTAGTACTGTTATGATGGCAATGAAATTTCAGCATAAGTTTTGGAGGGGACAGACATTCAAATTGTAGTAGCCATCTACGTGGTCAAAAATGATCTGACCCTGGGAGAAGACAAGAATGGGCAATGACAGACCCTGGTAATTATACCATACCTGTCTATAGGGTAGTGGTGGGAATTAAGTGATGCAGCATATCCAAAATCCTTACAGAGTCCCTGGTGGGGGTCACGATTAGTTAGTTCTATCATCATTATACTTTTTGGAGAAGGAGGAAGATCTCAGAGGAAGGAATCGAGACCTTTCAGTGAACTACCAGGATATAGTAGGATATAGCAAGATATTATTGGGATCTTGAAGCTGACATAGGTTAAGAACCAGCGTGGTGGCTCATGCCTATAATCCTAGCATTCTGGGAGGCCAAGACAGGTGGATTGCTTGAGTTCAGGAGTTGGAGACCAGCCTAAGCAAGACCGAGACCCCATCTCTAAAAGTAGCCTTGTGTTGTGGTGGGCACCTGTAGTCCCAGCTATGGGAGAGGCTGAGGCACAGGGATTGTTTGAGCCCAAGTGTTTGAGGATGTTATGAGCTATGACATCATGGTACTCTACCAAGGGCAACAAAGTAGACCCTGTCTCTCAAAAAAGAAAAAAGAACCAGTACCTTCTCCTCTGACCACTAGTGCTTTCTCCCTCCCTCCTGTATAGGGGCAGATCTTGTGATTAATGAAGTGATGTGGTGGGACCATGGAGTGTATTATTGCACCATTGAGGCTCCAGGGGACACCTCAGGAGACCCAGATAAGGAGGTGAAACTCATTGTCCTACGTAAGTGCTGCTGGGACTTTCTATTCAGCCACCTTACCACTGTAACACTTTTATGGACAGAAAAACAAAAACATGACAAAACCAGAAATAATCGGTGGAAGGTTATTATCATTGAATTGTCAACCTCTAAAGTTCCCTTATTAAAGCTAAACTTTTTTCCCCTAGTGTATTGTTCAACCTTACCCTGTAAGTCAAGTGCTGTATTTATTACATGTCTAGAGTAGAAGAACTAGAAGTGTTCTGCCTGAATGTTTGGTCCAACCCCTGCTCGGCTTCCCCTCTGCAGACTGGCTCACGGTGATCTTCATCATTCTGGGAGCCCTCCTCCTCCTCCTGCTGATTGGTGTGTGCTGGTGTCAGTGCTGCCCTCAGTATTGCTGCTGCCACCTCCGTTGCCCCTGCTGTCCTACCCGCTGCTGCTGCCCTGAGGAAGGTGAGTGGACATAGGCAAGTGGTGGGATGCGGTGGACTAGCACCTGAGACCCCAGACTCATACTTGATGTTCCCAGACCAAAGATGCTTATAGGTCCCCTTCCAGGCCCTTCTCTCATCACAGGTTCAGAGGACATTCACTTTACCACTGAGGATGATGCTCCAGGAGGCTGTAGAGCCACATGGAAGGTGCCCTCCTCTTAGGCTGCCTAAAGCCTCTGTCTGATAGCTCTGCCTCCTGATGATATTTCCTCAGTGGACCTGATATCCCTGTGCATCAATCAGTCTGTGTCCTATCCCTGACCTTGTCTGGACATAGGGTGGTCAGAGAGAATTGTTTAAATGAAGCAGTGAGAGAGAAGGCCACTTGTAAAGGGAAAAATTTTTTTTCCTATTCTCACACACCACTCAACATTTCTAACACCAGACATGCTTTTCCCCACACACCAAGAAAAGCAAACACCAATCGAGTGTCCTATAATTTAACTCAATTCTGACACTACCTACACAGGTTGAGGGCTCAGTCCCTCAAGACTCTCCTCCACTTCAGATGCAAACCATAGTTGCAGGTAGTGGGTTGTCACTTACACTTCTGACCAACTGGTTATAAATTGAGGGTTCTCATGACCCTCTTGTCAGGTTCAATTAATTTGTTAAAGTGGCTCTCACAGAATTCAGAGAAACAACCATTTCTTACAAAAGGATATTTTAAAGCATACAAATGGACAGATGAAGAGATACATGGGGCAAGGTACATGGAAAGGTGTGAGAAGCTTCCTGCCTTCTCTAAGTGGCCCACCCTCCTAGCATGTCCATGTATTCAACCAGGAAGCTCCTTGAACTTGAACCTGGTCCTTTTGAGTTTTTATGGAGGCTTTATTACATAGGAATGATAGACTAAATCATTGGCCATTGGTGATCAACTCAACCTTTACCCCCTCTCTCCTTCCTGGTTTTCAGGAAGGTGGGGATAAAAGTCCCAACACTCTAATCATGCCTTTGTCTTTTTGATGACTAGCTCCATCCTGAAGCTCCCTGGGGGCCCACAGCTACTAGTCATCTCATAATCATACAAAAGATATTCATCATTCTAGAGATTCCAAGGAATAGGAACTGTATAACAGAAACCAGGGGCAGATACTGTTATCCAAAAGAATACCATCATGGCTAAATAGTAAAAAGGAGAGTTGTATTGGTGACACCAGTTTATAAACTGGGAAGAGAAAGTCTCCAGCATGGACCAAAGGTGCTCTCTCTTCAAAGAGAGAAAAGAGCAAGTTGGGTTTTATACCTCACAGAGCCTGCATGACACAGTAGACTAATACATATTCAGCAGATTGGGGGCAGGGGAGCTGTATGATTTATGAGGAGAGCTCAGAGCATGTGCAATAGGTAAACATATTTGTAACATACATCCCGTCACTTTGTGGGTAGGGTTTAAGCATTAGAATAAGGTAGAATTTGGCTCTTTACATCAAAAGGTAAACTATTGGATGTGAAGAGAGTTTATGCACAGTCTCCATAAGCTGGATGAAACTGGCTTAAGATCCATAATTGCTCATCAGAAAAGGTAAGGTTGGTCTTCTGTGCATCCTGAGTAATAGTGGTCTAGGTTATAAATCAGAGTTTGAAAGGGTCCAGTAATTTTCCTGATAGCTCCTACTATTACAGTTTAGCAAGAGTATAGTTTTGCTTGTAGCACTTAGAAATTTGCCGTGCCACCTGGGCCCTAAGCCTTTGATTTGTGGGTAACTTTTGTTTCCTTAACCTTAGGGTCTGTCTTAGTCAATAAAAGAGCATCTTATTTTGTCTCTTAGGTCATAGGATCAAATATATACTTCTTATTTTAATACAAGGATGCACCACTCCTTAGAGGTGACTTAAAAAAAACAAAGCAGAAGAGAAAGGTATTAAAGTGATGGTTCTCAAACTGAAACTCACATTAGAATTACATGGAGGTCTTGTTCAAACTTAATTGCTGATGTCCACCTCCAGGGTTTCTGACTCCATTAGTCTGGTGTGGGGCCTCTGAATTTGTTGCTCAGAAGTTCCCAGGTGATGTGATGCTGTTGGTCAGGGCATCACACTCTGAGACCCTGTGAGTTAGGAGAAGGGAAGAGGAAGCAAAACATCTTGCCTTTAATATGATCATTTTTTGGACTAAAATTTGATCCTTTAAAACAGAGTTATGCCTCACCAAAATCTGGCTACAGAATACATGATATAGGCAAAAGAGGAAAAAATTATTCTATAAAGATCTTTTCTTTATCCCACCTTTAGTAAATAGATGGGATAGCATCAACTGCTTTAAATGGAAGGGTATTTCTTGAGTTTTTGTTTTAAATAAAACATTTTTTCTGATGATAAAAAATAAAATACTATGTGAAATTCAAGAAAATGTAAAGATTAATTTGAGTACCCAGAGAAAACCACTGTCATCATTTGGTCCATTTGAAAAATAATTTTTTAAGAAAAAATAAGGAATTTACCCATTAATATAGAAACAAAAATTAATCTACCATGTTAAGAAGGTCAGTGGTCTGAGTCTGGTTTCAGACTTGTACTCCAATGTAACTCTCTTATGGGAAAAGAGAACTAACTTTTATTGGATATTAACTGTGTGTAGGCCCTTTGCATATATTTCCTCAATGAATCCTCACAACTCTAGAAAGCAGATCATCCCTATTTAACAGGACACTAAAGGTCAAAGAAGTCCCCTGGGTAGTAAGTAGCAGTGGTAGTGTAGAATCAATGTTCATCTGACTTATGAATGTCCCATTATAGGGACTGCCACAGCCTCTGCAGGCAGATCATTATGGGATTGGCCAAGTATCATGAACTCCTTAAAGAGGGCAAAAATAGCAGAGGATGCAATATTGGGCCATGGGGCTGTCTACCTTTCAGGAACCTCAGGGAGAAAAGCTGTGGAGAAACCACAATCACTGGTGATAAGAAAAATCCTCCCAAGATGACTTCTTAGAAGCCCTAGGTCTGTGGGACACTAAAAATAAACAAGGCTTGGGACAAGGCTAGTATAAATGATAAATGCATTCCTTGTCAGTAAACTAATAAACAGAAATTCTGGGGGAGAGTACTTTCTCCTGAGAAGAGTTTTTTAAAAAGAACTGGTTAAATAAAGAAATGAGTGACATAAATAAAAATCCCTGAACTTGAGCAGATGAAGGTTACTTTCAAAGTGAGTCACTTAGAGCAAGCTGTCCTGAGAAATTTGTTGACAGGATAATTGCATGGAGGGTCATGAATTGTTAAGGAGAGCTCTTTGCTTAGGGAAAGGGAGAGTGATTGTTGGGTTTTGTGGAACAAGGTAACCCTAAGCAAATTTATAAATGAAGAACCAAGATTAATGGCCAGTGACTAAAGTGAAGCATTATGGAATGAGGTGATCACTGATGACTGATGAGACTGAGTGGTGTCAGGCCTACAAGTGACAGAACTAGCCTTAGAAAGGGAAGGGAAGGGCAGGGAAAGGGAAGGGGGACAGCCTGACCTCTGAAGACACAGAGGAAGTAATTAAAATGTGGAAGATGATTAAGGTATAAGGGAGGAAGATGGGGGAGCTCACAGCTTGCTGACTCAAATTCAGCAAATCAAAATTCTAGATGCAGAAGGAACCTTCAAGAAAGATGTCAGTGATTCTTGAACTTTTTTGGCCATAGCCCACCTCCCCAACATCCTACTCTCCGATGAGTTAAGAGGCTTAGAGAGGAGAGAAATGAAAATGACACCACATTTTAGTAACCCTTGATGATTCACTTCGTACTGGTAAATGACCCTCCATAGGACTTACAGATGAAAGGTTTTGAATTGAATCTTGCTTTTTTCCATGAGAACTGAAGAAACACCTTTCATCCCTCCTTCCCAGAGAACCCCTAGGCACACCCTGTAGTGGGCACAGGACACACTGAGGTTCTCTGACTTATCCTGCCTCATCCCCACTCCCCCACCCTCACCCCTACAGCTGAAGGAAGTGAGGCCTGGAGAGACTTTTACACAATTACACATAGCCTGTTAGTGGTGAGCCCTGTACTAAACCTAGATTTCTTAACTCCATGTTAGGGCTGGTTCCTCTTCCTTGACAAAGATAATGTCATATAAATTCATGGGTAGGGGAAGATCTGAAAAGTGGGGAATATTTAACCTGCTGCTATAAAGGAGGGAATGCATGTTCAATAGATCAATCAAGGATAGCCCTGTTGGGAGGAGGGCTGTTTGAGGTCAGTTGCCTGACTGGAGACCAGAAGCATCTGCTGGTAGTTTCCCAAAGCTGAAATGACAAGAGTTCAAAGGGGAATGGGATTCTAGGAAGCTCCTGAGGATGTCACTAAAATGATTGGCCATTCAACTGGCAGGGGGAATGGTAGTTTTGGAAAAAGCAAAAAAACAAGGCGAGGCATGGGGGCTCACGCCTGTAATCCTAACATCATGGGAGGCCAAAGTGGGTGGATTGCTTGAGCTCAGGAGTTTGAGACCAACCTCAGCAGAAGATCATCTCTCTACTAAAAATAGAAAAACTAGCCCAGAGTTGTGGTGGGCACCTGTAGTTCAGCTACTCAGGAGGCTGAGGCAAGAGGATCTCTTGAGCCCAGGAGTTTGAGGTTGCTGTGAGCTATGATTCTATGACACTCTAGCCTGGGGCAAAAGAGTGAGACTCTGTCTCACAAAAAAAAAGCAAGCAAGGCAGTGAACATGGATTAAAAAGAGGGCAAGAATGAGTTTTGTAAGAGTAGAGAGGGGATGGTAAGGAATGGTAACCAGTTTATAGGCAGATGGAGTTGTAGACCCTCAAGGCCACCAGTTCTGTGTGGTGATGCACACAGATGAGACTGGCTGCAGGGCAGGAGAGGTACACATTTCTGCAGGAGGGTAAGGTGTTGAGTGTCATTTCTGTCATGAAGGGGACATCTTAAGGAATATGCCCTTCTTCAGAGATGAAGATTAATATACCTTTGGTGGCTTATTCTCCAAATATTTGTTTTGTCACCTTCTATGGAATCTTGGGCAGAGAAAAAGCAATTTAAAACAATTATAGCCACTGCCTATTGACTTTCTGTCATATGTTTGTCATTTCATGTGCCTTACCTCATTTTACCTCATTGAACCTCAACGACCTTATGGAAGAGCTATCATTATCTCCAACTCTCAGATGAGGTAACTGGGCTCAGAAAGTCAGAAAACTCACTCAAAACCACCCAGCTAGTACATCCTGGAATTCAAATTGAAGTCTGTCTGACCTTCAAAGCTCATATTTAAGGAGATTATCCCTGAGGGTCATTTCTTGAGAATCCTCAGTTGTCAACTCCAAGGTGACCCCTGCATTAGAGCAGGGACGTTGTTGAAAATATAGATTTTCTTGGCTTGCTTTAGAACAACTGAAGGGAAGTCTCTGGGAATGAAACTTAGAAATCTGTATTTTTAGTAAGCTCATTAAAGGTGAACAACGTGGACTTTACTCCCCTAAGGTTAAGAGATAACTTATTGGGACTCTTTTGAAGCTTCATTGCTTTGTCTGTGTTTCTTATTTTTATTGACCAATTCCCCATTAGGTGAACATCCTAGACATCCCTGGGGGCTTGTCTTTGGGGATGAGAGACAAGAGAGAAGCTCAAAGTCTATGTCTTCCATCTTGTTTCATCAGTTCTCATACAACAAGGAAAGAAGGGGCCCTAGAAAAAGATTGTGTCAGCTAGGAAGGGAAAAGGTGGTTTAATCTCTGGACTGTGAAAAAATTAAGGGAAATGACAGGAAATCTAATGGAGGATCAGTAATTAGGGAATTACCTGTTCTGGGGATCCCATTAATGAAAAACATCATTTGAAAAACAAGGAGGAAGCATAATTCTTTCTTTCTCCCCTGTTGAATGGAGAGTAGAAAGAAGTGGCCAAACAGGGGAATGATACCACCTGGAAGAAGCCAGGATACAAAAGAGGTTTGCAACGGATAGGGTTATTTCCAGTGGAATTTGATGTTCCCAAGCCTTGGAGGGAAAGACTAACCTAGAGTGAATTTTGAACGGTTCAGGTTTTATTTCTTCACAGAAAATAAAGGAGTATAAGGACTCAGTGGTGTGGCAGGAAGAACATAGGCTTGGACATCAAACAGACACAGGTTCACAGCCAGGGTCTGCCAGCCACTAGCTATGGGACCTTAGGCTGGGAATGTGACCTCTCTGAAGTGAACTTCCTTATCTGATTCCCACATTAAGGGTTTTCTCAGAGGACTGGTTAGCTTATGTAAAGTAACTGGCCTATACGAAGCAGGACATTCCAGTATGTGTATTGGTGGCAGCCAGCAGAGGAAGCTAGGGAGAGGCATGTTATAAAAAGGGAAAATGTGGATGTGCCTTCAGGGAGTCAGGGAGGCTATCAGTTGGCATTATTGTGTCTGTGGCAGCTGGGTGAGCTGCTACAAGTTTGCATCTGATTTCCTCCGAGTTGGGCTGTGACTCACCATTAGGGCTGGAGCTCTGGACACTTCTAGGGCCTCTGCTGCAATCACTTACTCTTATGCTGGAAGTTTGTTTTATACTAGAGCAGCTGGGTAGTTCACCAGATTCCCTTTGCTGTTGGCCTCAGCAAATATCTCACCCTGTGTAACTGGGTCTGGCCCCCTCTTGCTATGCCGGGGTATAGTCTCAGGCAACACCCTTCTCTTTTAAGGTGGCCACAGGGCCTGGGGAACTGAGAAAGAAGTGTGCAAACAGGGGAACAGAGGAGTACCAGGTTGGGAGCCTGTGGTAGTTCACAACCTGAGACAGGTACTTCTTACCCGTAACTGTGAAAGTACATGACCACACATGCATGGTTAGCTAGAGACCTTGGGAGATAGGTGGCATTCAGCCACAATTGCCTCAAAATAGAAATTCTTGAACAAAAACAACTAAATGCTATTGTTTTAAATTTGCTTTCACTGGGAGTTTTGTGCCTCAGACCAGCCCTACATAAGCAACCGGAGTGATATTGCTGTGGCCCCCTTGTGCTGTTATTTTATTCTATTTTCTTTGCCCATAAACAAAATGATACTTCCCTTCCCTCTTCCTGTCTGCACCCTACCTCTTTGAGATTCCCGGTACTTGGGGAAAATCCCAACACTTAATGAGGAGAGGAATAGAAGTGATCCACTGAGTTCACTTGAGCATTTTGCACTCCCTGGCCTTACCCCCCCATGGACTTTCTCTAGTTTGTATGCCAGCTAGAACCACTCTTCAGTGTAATGACCAAGTAATTCTGCTGTTGGCATCAGCATCATATCCTTCCTTTTTTCTTTTACTCTGTGCATACAGCCTGAGTATGCCTGCTGGATGTCCCCAGTACCTGTGTACTTTGGGTGATGTTAGAATTGGGCAGGATGATGAAATGGGGTGCAGAAGTTGCAATCTTGCCCATAGAGAATTAATCCCAGCTTCTTGCCAGGGGGACAGTTGATTTGCTACTCCCTTAACCCTTCCTCCTATACATGATAGGTAAAAACAGACTTAGAGGAGAGGAGCTGGCCTCTCACAAGACCACAGGGTAAAGAGAAATGGGATGTAGGTGTGAGGTTGCCCTGGCTGAGGGTCTGCATTTCTCCTTCTTTCCCTGCAGCCCTGGCCCGCCACCGCTACATGAAGCAGGCTCGGGCCCTAGGTTCTCAGATGATGGAAAAACCCCTGTACTGGGGGGCGGACAGGAGCTCCCAGGTTTCATCTTATGCATTGAACCCGCTGCTGCAGCGAGGTAAACCTTGCCCAAGATTTGGGGCGGGAGAGGGCAGAGGGCAAGGGTAGAAGCATGGGCTGCATTGGGGTCCCCATGATCAATAGGGTATGTGTCTTCATGTTTGAGTGTGGGAGGGAGTAAAGGCAAGCTGAATAATGTAATAGTCTAAGGTCCTTATTCTGAGGAGTATGTTTTCGGCCATTATATCTACATGGTCTGTCCTTGTTTTCATTCAGATTTGTCTCTACGATCCAGTCTCCCACAGATGCCAGTGACTCAGACTACTACTCACCCTCCCATCACCAATGGTGTCCTGGAGTATTTGGAGAAAGAGCTGCGGAACCTCAACCCAGCCCAGCCTCTGCCCCCTGACCTCAAAACCAGATTGGGCCATCCCTGCAGCATGCTGTCCTCCCTGGGCTCTGAGATTGTGGAACGCAGAATAATCCACCTGCCCCCACTGATCAGAGACCTGCCATTCTCAAGGACGACCAGCAACTCCTCACACCAACAATGGCTCACCTCAGATCCCTCCAGACCCTGGGATCTGAGGGAGGAGAGAAGGCAGCACCAAAACTCTGATTTCCAGCAGGAGTTCCAGGATCGTGGGCCAAAGCCCTGGGCATTGGAGAGAAGAGCACGGGACCACCCACGGAGTGGAAGGCACCATAGCTCCAGGCTCAATGGGTCACCCATACCCTGGTCAGACAGGGACAGCCTCAGTGATGGCCCCTCATCCAGTGAGGCTCGCTGGCATCCCAGCCGCCCCCCTCTCAGGAGCCACTATCAGCAGAGGCCCAGGAGGCCGAGCCCCCAGGAGAGCTCCCAAAGGCATGGTAGACGCCGGCCCCGCAGCTACTCCCCTCCCCTGCCCTCAGGCCTCAGTTCTTGGAGCTCAGAGGATGAGAAGGAGAGGCAGCCCCAGAGCTGGAGGACCCATCACCGCCGTTCACACTCCCCGAACTGGCCGGAAGAGAAGCCACCCAGCTATCGCTCACTGGATGTCATTCCAGGCAAGAATGGCAGGAAAAAAGGGAGTGTGGAGAGGCGTTCGGTGAGCTTGGGGCATCCTGCTGAGGGTTGGGCGAGGGCAGAGAAGAGCCTCCAGCTAGCCTTGGCCGCAGCTGACACAGACCACCCCACATGCTGGGTGTGACCCACCTCTTATTAGAGCTAACTTGGGACCTAGTGAGTACAGGGTGCCCATCAGTGCAGAGTACCCAGGGCCTTCTTATCCTCAGCGTCATTGGAGATTTTACTATAGTCCTGTGAGCTGGTCAAGCAGCATCCCCATTTCACAGATGAGGAAATGAGGCTCAGAGTGATTAAGCACCTTGTGAGCAGTGGAGCTAGGATTTGAATGCAGGCGCCTTCGTGGCTGAGGCTTTACCTCTTTGTACAGCTGCCTTGCTTTATTTAGCAATGTATTTTCATACCCCAAATTAGAACACGTGGCCTGACAGAGAGCATTCATCAAGTCTGCCTGCAAGGCTCTAGTGCAATGTTTTTCTACCATCTCATGGCATGCTTGAATCTATAGTTAAACTTCCATGGCACACTTCAGTTCTGTTGATCAAAAAAAAGTGAAAAAAAGAATATACCTACTGTGCTTTGAACTTCTTTTGAAAATCATTTAATTAATGATCTTTACAATTTTTCATGGCACAGGTAAAATCCTCTCATAGCATACCAGTGTACCACAACACACCAGTTGAAAATCACTGCTCTAGTGTTTGTGAGGATGAAGTCCTCTGAGACATCCCTAAAAAGGATCATTTAAACTGACTTTTTATAGAAACAAAACCCCTATGTTCTAAATATGGGTCAGAACTTTAGGCTTTTGTGACTAGACAAAATGTCAGTGGGTGCTGAACATACCTTACCCGGCTGAAAGTTGAACATAGGAGGATGTTGGTCTTTGAAGCTTTTGGATACAGACCTTTTAATTTTTTTTTAAAGAAGTGACTTTAAAAAATCATTTATAATTAATACACCAGACTGATGGTGTTCCTTTAATGTTGGCACTTTGCAAAGGAATGATTCCATTGCTTAAAAACATTAATGAATTGCCTCAGAGCCAACTTAACAAGCTACCCACCAAAATCTTCTATTTGACCAAAATCCTTTTCTCTTTTGCTTCTGTTGAGATAGTGAAAGAGACATGCAGTGGCTCTAAGGGAAGTTCTCAGAGTAGAGGTATATTATTCAAAGAAGAATTGTTATTGCTTGTGGGCTTTGAAGGATATAACTTCACTTGAAAATATGTGTTCTGGCGGCACCTGTGGCTCAATCGGCTAAGGCGCCAGCCACGTACACCTAAGGTGGCGGGTTCGAATCCCCAGCCCGGGCCCGCCAAACAACAATGATGGCTCCAACCAAAAAATGGCCGGGCGTTGTGGCGGGCGCCTGTGGTCC
>CAUYQV010007897.1:0-22955 GCA_963574575.1 Galagoides demidoff
CTTCAACTACCTAATTAGGCTACACCACCTCTAGCCCCGGTTAAGAAATCCCCACCCCTCACCTGTACCAATCCAAATCCTCCTTTACTAGTGAAATCACTAACCACCAATGAAAAGTGTACTCGTAACCTCCTACCCTTCTTGCTTTCTGTACCCCATAAAAACTTCCTCCACCCCGGGTTCGAGACTCTTCCTCGGTGTGTATGCCAGGAGAGTCCAGGCTCGGGTTTGGCCCGGGCCTGAAGGCTCATCCTCGGCTTGCATGCCAGGAGAGTCCAGGCTTCCCGGGGCCTGAATAAATCTCACCTCTTGTCTTTTACGTCGGAGTGTGTCTCGGACTTGTCTGCTGCGGCCATTTGCGGGTATTTTTCGGGCATAACAGTATCAATGCTGGAATTCCTCAAAAAAAAAAAAAAAAGAAGTCTAATCATGTCCTTGGTGTTACTGAATATTGAAAGGTAAATGATGACATTTTATTTCATCTATTAGAAGAAAAGGGAAATTTTCATGACTAGAGGTCAGTGAATTATGGGACTGCTATATGACCCAGGTAATGGTACAGAAAGAGTGAGATACTGGGCTTGAAATCAAGAGAGTGCCTAAAAAGAAGAGAATGTTAGCTGCAGGGAGAGATTGCCCCTGCACCCTTGGCTGCGCGGTGCCCTCCCCAGACACTGGCCTTTTTGCGTCTCTCAGAGCCGCCTCAGAGCTCTCAGCACAGGCGTCCCATATTCAGGGCTCTGCACCTAGAGGACACAGGTCTAGCCATAGCCGTATCCTATTACTACATACAGGAGAGCTCAGATATTTGGTTACTTTGTTCATCTGGCTATTTTTGAAGCTAGGTACTCCTTTTAGGAATTATTCAGCTTGGAACACTCAAAGCACACGGCAGCTCCCCAAGCTGTTTAAATCGGAATGTTCTTATAGTACTTCCAGCAAAAGATATCTGTTGACCATTTCCCTTCCTTGTGTTTTTTGTCTCAAAGCATCTCAAAACATCACTCTGTAACAAAAAGAATTCTGTCTGCCTTAGGGAAAACTGATTGAGTCCGCGGCAAACCCTGACAGAAAGTAAACAGCAAGTTGGTTCTTGCGACTTTGTTCAACAAGACACAGTGACTGGGCTGGAGCTGGGGAAGTCCATAGGGCCCTGAATGGCAGAACCAAAAACCACCCACGGGGATATTTTCATCCCCTAGGAAACAGGACCACGATGGAAAACAAGCTTTACTGAAGTGAATTCACAGGGGAAAATGCCTCATATCGCATCAGAAGAAGGATGTGTAGCAGACTGAGTAAAACAATATTTTTCCCTGCAATACCATGTGACAGTTTCAATATAAATTCATTGTGGTTGTTTCTCATGTGTCATTAAAGAAAATGAAAGAATGGGCAACCAAAATATTAGTAATGTATTAGTTTTTTATCTTCCTTTAAAAAGCTGAAAAAGATAAAAAGCTATTAATGCTGGGATTTTAACTCATAAATGCTTGTTATATGATTCTTTTTTATTTTTATTTTGTTACTGTTTGAGATTCATTGAGGATACAAAGAATGAGGTTACACTGATTGCATTTATCAGGTAAAGTCCCCCTTGTCCCACCCGCAGGAGGTGTGCCACACACTGCAACCCCCGCCCCCTCTCTCCTCCCTGTCCCTGAAGAAGTGGCAAGTACTTGGGTTTGGACAGAGGCTGGTGGGTGAGGCGGAGGCAATAGTTTGCAGACAAGAGAAGGTTGCCCTCCCGGCTGAGTTTTTTTGTTTGTTTGTTTTGTTTTGTTGTTTGGGACCTGAACACTTGTTTGAGTTACCTTAGTAGAGCTTGGGTGAGCAAGCAAGTGATTTTGAGCAGCACCCAGGCGTCAGGACTGTTATATTATTCTAGCACTATGTTGGTTTAACTTACAGAAAAAAATGAAACCTCCCTACTTAGAGGTTATAGAGCTATTCTCCTATTTTAAGTTTTAGTTTTACTTTCACATGTAAGTCCTTATTCATCTGTAATTGATTTTCATATATGGTACAAGATGAGGATGCAAGTTCATTTCTTTCCATAGGGATAACTATTCATCCAGTATTAGTTATTGAATATATAGGTTATTTACTCACTGATTTCCTATGCCTACTCTTATAAATGTGGATACAACTCCAAGCCCTCTTTTTTCCTTGTATCTATCATCTCTTTTCATATTTTAATGTATCTTTTCATCCTTTTCATGTATATATGGGCACAATTCAAGGCCTTCTCTTTTGTTCCATTAGTCTATTTGTCTAACCTTAAAATAATACCAGGATATCTTAATTACTATAATGTTGAAATAAAGGGGCCAGACACAAACGTGTAAAAAAAAAAAAAACAGGAGAACAAGGTTGATCTGGAGATCCCAATCAGGACATAAGGGGCCATAGCTCCAACTGTTTTTCTTATTTAGATGCAGACAACTTGTGAGCAGAAGGACCAAGAAGAAGACTTCCAATAAAATTTCACTGTTAAGGTTGATAGAGTTAACATAACAATATACTTTTTTGAAGGAATCTCAAAGAGATTTCAATAACAAAACAGCATTCTTTGTAGGAATATGTATGTTGCTTCAAGAAATTCTTCTGGCAGTAAATAAAAAGGGCCTATGAAAGATAAAGAATGTTTAAAACACACAAATGGATAGAACAGCTTGCAAGATAAATAACAAATTATTTAAGAAACAGTTTGACAGAGGGGGACAGTGCGGTTTCACACAGATAAATAGAAAAGGAAGCTTCTTTCCACATTGGCTATTCCCTTTTGGCCCTTTTTGAATAGTTTAAAACACAACATGAAAGATAACCTCAGATGTTAAAAAATACAAAGAATTTGTTTCTTTAGCTATCGTCTAATTAAATACTGTTTTTGCGTATTTCTAACAAAATGCTGAAACATTTGCTAGCCAGTTTCCTTCTAGAGCTGAAGGATTTTGTTAGAAAACGATAATCCATTGTTGACATACATTCTTGGCTTTATGGATTCTGTAAAGAGGATAGGGAAGAGTTGTTTGAATTCTTATGAATGACATTTAATAGACACTTAAACTCCACGGAGAAAGAATCTCAATGTTGATAATGTATAGTTTTTTACACTGTGAAATACAAATCAGTAAAACTTACAAGTTCAGAAGCCTTTACTTCAGCCATTTTTCTTTTATGATTAATAATGATTTTACATGGCTGGGCACAGTGGCTCACCCCTATAATCCTAGCATTCTGGGAGGCTGAGGCAGGTGGGTCGCCTGAGCTTACAGGTTCGAGACCTGCCTGAGCCAGAGTGAGATCCCTTCTCTAAAAATAGCCAGGCATTGTGGCAGGCACCTGTAGTCCCAGGTCCTTGAGAGGCTAAGGCAAAAGAATTGCTTGAGCCCAAGAGTTTGAGGTTGCTGTGAGCTATGACACCATCACACTCTACCGAGGGAGACATAGTGAAACTCTATCTCAAAAAAACAACAATTTTACAGGTAAATGCAAGGCATCATTACTAGTAACAATACTCATATAACTAGCATAGTAAATTAACAGAAAAACATCTTATTGTTAATCTGTTTAGACATTGCAAATTCACATTTTCCATATTAATGATACATTTTCACAGAATAATTTCAGGAAATATAAAAACTGTCCAGATTTACCCAGAAAAGGGCTGGGATAATAAAGTTTACGTATATTCACACAGCTGTCATTGAAAAATCAGAGTCTGGTAGGGACGCAGGTTGACAGTAACATAGTCAGATTGTCCTGATGAGGAGAGAGAGAGAGAAAGGGGAATGAGGGAGGAGTGAAAGAGAATCCCTAGAATTACTCAGAAAAGCTCTCAGGTGGAATGTAAAAGTTGGTGGGCATGTATATATTTGGAGATAGGGAATTTACTTCCTTAGCCATTTCTTTTTTTTGTTCAGTTGTTTACTTTTTCTCACCTAATTCTCAGTACTGTCTAGCGGTGCAGGTGTTTCAATCCTCACACACTTGGAGAGAAGATTCTGAAGACCGAGGCCCACTGAGAGGCCTGGGGATGCAGCAAGCCCTGCCACTCTGAGGAACAGGAAAAGGTGTCTGGCCTGGGGGAGGAATAAGAGCAAAAGGCTTTGCTCTGAGAAGAGATTGAAAAGTATCTTGCCCCCTGCTAGTTTCTTCCTAGGGCTGAAATAGAAGCAAAATCTCTGTCCATGAAGGACACTTCCTGAGCCGAACACAGAACTAAGCTGCTTCTAGGAGAGGGCAGGGCACTCGTGCCAGGAGCAGCCACAGGCAGAGTTGGGCTGCACGGAGAGGGGAGGTGGGAGCTGCCAAGGTGCGTCAGCAGTCCTGGGGGCACGAGGCGTGCCTATGAGATACAAATAATGAGCTACTGGGAGGAAAAGTGATAAATTCAGTTAGTTCGATAGGCAGGGAAAGAGGAAAGCAGGAATGAGGACTGAATGGGGCAAGTATAATAGAACTAGCAGTATGGTACTTTTAAATCCAATCAGATCAATAGTTATATGTAAATATAACACCAAATATATATAATAAAAATAATATTTAAATGCACATGAAGCTAAAACTGATAGATCTAAAAGGAAAAATAGATCTGCTATTATAGTTGAAGAATCCAACATTTGTCCCTCAGTAATCAATAGAATGGTAGTTGGAAAATAAGTAACTTTATAGAAGACTTGAATGATACTCTCGGCAAACTTGACTTAATAGCTTATGTTGAATATACCACCCAAAACAGTACAATACATGTTTTTTTTTTTTTTAAAGTATGCATTAGAACATTCATCAGTAACTCAATTTCTGGACCATTAAGTAAATATCAACAGAATTGAAATAATGAAATCTGTATTATTTGACAACAACATAAAACTAAAAATTTATAGGAGAATAATACGTAGATATTACATAAATATTTGAAAATTATACTGCATTTCTAAACCATGGATCAAAGTGCCAATCACAAGTGAAATTAACACATGTATTGAACAAAAATGAAGCAAAATATGTTAAACTTCTTGGGACGCTGCCACAGAGCAGTGTGAAAGGGAAATTTATTGAATTTAAAGCTTATATTATAAAGTAAGAATTATTCAACTCAATAACCTCCTACCTTTAGAACTTAAGGAAGGAAAAATAAATGGCAAAGCAAGCAGAAGGGAGTATTAAAGATGAGAGCAGAAATTAAAAAATAAAAAATGGAGAACAATAATGAAACTGAAAGGTTTTTCATAAAGATGTCAATATAGCAGACGACATACCGAAACTGGTAAGAAAATAATGGAGAAGACACATATTGTCACTCCCACGATAGATGTTATTTAGCAGGATAAGGAGAATATGCTGTGAGCAACTCATGCTGATGGATTTATAACGTTAATTGAAATAGACAAATGATTTTGAAAGCATGGTCTACCTAAAGCTTACTCAAGAAACTCAAACCCTTAAAAAGCACATCCTTTCTGTTCTATATACCTGAACAACATTTAATTTATAATTTAAAACCTTATTGCAAAGAAAACTCCAGGCCCAGATGGCTTCCCTGGCAAATTCTAACAGGCACTTAAGGAAAAAAATGACACCAATTCTACCCCAAATCTGGTAGGTAATGGACGAGGAAAGCATTTATGCCAAGTCCCATTAGGAGGTTGACGTCATCTTGAGGCAATTTACTGTATTAAGTGAAAACTACAACACTTCAATGAGCAAAATCAGAGATGACTTAATGAATGAGGATATGTTCCATTTTAATCGTTCTGAAGATTCAATATTGCTATAATGCCATTTCTCCTCAATTTTTTTTCAGTTGATTCTACACAGTAATAAATCAAAATTCACATAGGTTTGTTTGGTTTTTGTTTGCTTTTTGGTAGATGTTGACAAACTGATTATAAGATGCATATGAAAATGTAAAGCAACTTTGAAAAGAAGAAAAAGAGGACTTACATTACCTCATTCAAAATTAGAACTGGCTTTTAATGATATAGGTACAAACCAGTGAAGAAATTACATCAGGTTCCCCGGCTGGTTTTAGATATTAGTCTGTTCTTGGTCCTAGCCTATGTATCGCAGTTTCCCCAAAACTTGGGAAAGAGCAAGAAGATAGACTTATCAAATCTGAACTTGAAACAAGATTGTAAAGAATGGATCCTTCAACAAATGAAACAGTGAGATTCGGCCTCATTGAAGTAACTGTGAAATAACTTTGAGGAGACAAGTTTTAGATGAACCAAAACGTTTCTTAAGACTTGTATGCAGATTCCTAAAATACCTTGTCAGAAATGACAGAGTAATTGTGACCTGATTTTAAAGTGACTCATGTATAAAACAAATTTAATTTCCAACATACTAAAGAGAGAACAATATGAAGTTACTGTTAAGATGTTAATGCAAATCTGGCTAATAGGAGAATCCAGCTAACAAGAGACAAACCATGGAACAAGCTGGGTGGCAATACGGAGTAAGTATCATATGTTATTATGAGAAATGATATAAGGGATTAAGATACTTAGCCTGAAGAAAATTAATCATTACTGGTTCAGAAAGGTGAGCATTTTAAAATTCCCATGGTTACCAAATAAAAGAGAAGTAAGATTTTTAACTTCTCACAAACACAAATTTCTAAGAGACACCAGTGACAAGTCCTGTTTGTTTGAGGAATTTAAATTTGCATCCGTAAGATAGGCTGCCCTGCCAAGAAGGGAGTTTCCATGGGAGGCTGTCACCCTTGGCCAGAACTTCCATAGAGAAGAGCTCTGTATTAAGAATATTAGTAGTTAAGCAGATCATTTCAGAGTCCTTATGTGTTTTAAATGGTCTGTGTCTTTTTAGCAAATAAGTAAATAAATAGCTAAATGCAGTCATGCTATTTACCAAAAAAAAAAAAAAAAGGTAAATCAATAAAGAAATCCCAAAGGTAGAAAGTTAGAAAAACAAAGGATATTTAAAATAGTTCTTTTGAGCTAAATATTTAAAAAGTCATCCCTCTTTACAAAACAAAATGCATAGTATGTCATTGAGTGCCACTATTTTTTCCCATCTGTCCAATTATGAATGCCATCATTCTTTACCAAGACAAGATGGTCTTTAGAATTATCTGCTGACCTCTAACTAGTGTAATCTCCAGTTAAAATGACAACACTTTTGATTATGTTGAGGCCTGCTGATCTGATTCCCATGTGTAATATAGACTGCATTAACAGTGTCTAATCCATGTCTCTGTATTTTGTGTTTGCCTGTGTGTGGCAAGATTACATTATTCCTTAAAAGTTCTTTTGAAACTAGTTGCATTAAAAATAAACATGGAGTATCAGTTATGTAAATCATATAAATTGGCTTGTTAAAATCATTATGCTCAACAACTTCACAAGATTTTCAAGATTTCGGGTAAAATCATTATTTAATAAGGAAACAGTAAACATATCATGAGTTTTCAGTAGGAATATTACATCTGAAATTGTTCCTCCCTTTTAAAAGCATGATAACATTTCTTTTGGGGGACTCTGTTTTAGAAAAGCTTGAGTAAAATAAAAGATCAATGGTCAAAAGAAATACTTGCTCCATTGAAATGTATCATTTGGAAGTTGGGAATAAGAGTCTCTGTGTCTGTGACATCTCACATTCTGTAGGCGTTTTTGTTCTTAATGTATTAAAATGAAAAATGAATCCATTCCATAAGTGCTTATTCTGCACTTCAACAATGAAAAACAATCATTTTCTCCCCACTGCGGCAATGTCAAGAAGAAAGCTTTTTATCCTAGAAATATGATTAAGCCCTGTGAGAATACCAATCTGTGTGCCTTGGGAGATAAGTAATCTGATAGCATTCGAGAACTCTGGTATAAACCAATAACAGGGGAAGTTGATGCTCACATAATGTAAGCCATATAATATTATCTAATTCCTATGTATTGCTGATAATAAATATTTTTTTCTCTGGATTACACCAGTAAAAATGTATAAATCCAAGGTAAATTGGGTTTAGAAAATGATACGACTTTCTAATTGAATCTAAAGGAAATTCTGAAAAATTTGACGTGTAAGAATTAATTATTTACATATGAAACTACTTGTGGAAAAATCATGTGTTATGTTACTAAATTTATAAATAATGATTAATCACTCTTTGTATTTTTTACTTTGTAAGGTATTAAAGAATAATTGGTCCAGTTCTACAGTATTTAGAATATGTATAAGGAAAAGACTTTTGGATGTACCAAGTAATAAATTTTGAAATGCTGAACATATTTTACTTAAACTAATTAGGTTTGTGATTATAAACTATAAAATGAGGCATAATAATTAGAATGTTGAGAATTGTGCTGATGTATTTTTCTAAAGTATTTATTTTTTATTTTTATTTTATTTTAATTTGAGACAGACTCTCTCTGGCTCCCTGACTAGTGTGCAGTGGCATCATAGCTCAAGGCAACATCAGACTCTTAGGCTCAAGTGATCCTCTTGAATCAGTTTTTCTATTTTAATAGAGAGGGGGTCTTGCAGTCACTCAGGCTGGTCTTGAGCTCCTGAGCTCAAGGGATCCACCTGCCTCCGCTTCTCAGAGTGCCAGGATTATAGGTCACCAAACCTGGCCTAAAGTATTTTTTAAAATAACATTTCACATCTAATGACTTGAGGACTTTTTCTTTTTTTTTAAGACAGAGTCTCACTTTGTCATCTGGGTAGGGGGCACTGGCATCATTAGCTCACAGCAACCTCAAACTCCTGGGTTCAAGAGCACCTCCTGCCTCAGCCTCCTGAGTAGCTTGGACTACAGGCACCCACACAACACCTGGCTAGTTTTTCTATTTTTAATAGAGATGGGGCCTCTTTCTTGCTCAGGTTGGTCTCAAACTCTTGAGCTTAAGTGATCCTCCGACCTCCGCCTCCCAGAGTGCTGGGATTGCAGGTGTGGGCCACCACACTCACTGGGGGAAATTTAAATCTTACATTTATGGACTACCAAAAGATTTTTCTTAACAGGAGAGAGACTCTGAAATATATGAGATGTGCTTAGCATATGTTCCTTGTAATATGGTCTTGAACTCTACAGTCTACCGTTGTGTTTGGGTTTTGCTTTGTTTCCTTTGAGGAGTGAAGTATAGAAGGCCATGATTTTCAGTCTCACATTTGAAATGCGAGTCAGGCACAGAATGTTGTGATAAATGGGAGTATGGCTGGTGCAACAAACTCTCTAGATTTATTGGTAATCAGAGCAAGTAACTGCCCTGGGTCAAAGTGGACAGAATGTACAGTCCCAACATATATTTCTCTTTTAAAATACTGCTATTTTAGATATTTTTGCTGCTGTTTTCTTTTAATACTGACACAAGCCTTTTATTTTCCTATGGGAAAGCCTGAGGGCAGTTCTATATTGCCATAAAGAAAACAACCTCTTCTAGAGAATCTAAGTAGGTGACAGACATCAATGCTTATTAGATGTCATTAGATTTTAGGTACCTTGGTCAACAGTTGTAATGACTACCATTTTGGGAGACCTATCTCATACCATACAGACCTTATTTCAGGTAAACACAGCAAATCTCATAATTACCCTTCTCTCTCAAAGCAGGAGGTGGTCTTAGGAGGCAAATATATAGCAATTAAATTATTTCTGAAAGAGTAAGTATTTAAGGAAATCATCCATTAGAATTAGTTCATAAAATTTGATATTATTCACTCTTTAACAACAAATAAGAATCCAATTTTCAGGTAGATGCTGGCAAAATAAAAAATCATTGGAAAGAAAACATTTGATTGAAGAGAGGGAGCACGGACAACTTCAGGTTTGCATTTTCCCTTAAGTTTTAGCTAACTAAATCAAAACATGAAAACCAAAGCAAATTAAGCTCATATTTTTTATTATTATTATTATTATTATTATTATTATTATTATTATCATTATTTTGGCCGGAGCCAGGTTTGAACCCACCACCTCTGGTATATGGGGCCAGCACCCTACTCCTTTGAGCCACAGGTGCCGCCCAAGGTCATATTTTATTTTCTTTACAGGCCTAACACAATTTTTTAAAAGGTTTTGAATTACTTCAGGGTGTTTTTTTTTTTTTTTGCGGTTTTTGGCTGAGAGCTGGGTTTGAACCCACCACCTCCAGCATCTGGGGCCGGTGCCCTACTCCTTTGAGTCACAGACACCGCCATGAATTATTTTAGTTTTGTTTTAGTTATATCCCGTATCCTATCTCTGGAGGCAGGCAGGGATGGATGCCCTGATTCTCTGAGCATGTCATTCACCCTCCTCACAGGAGGCTCAGACTTACCTCACCTAAGACATAAAGATTATGATGAAGTGGAGGATAAGGTACATTTATAGAAAATGAAAACAAAAGGAAAGCCATAAGGACAAAAATTATATTCCTAAAGATACAGTGCTCACAGAAATATGGGATATGTACATTGTCAATAATCCAGGTATGAATGTAAATTTAAAGCACATTTTATTTATTGAGTCTAAAATTGAACATACATACATTTTATCTGTGAATTCCACGACTTGAAAATTTTCTTCAGTATACCATTCAGAAAGTCCTCCATGAAAATGTTAGTCAAAGACTAGACAACTTGTTTGGCCATTTTCAAATGACTTCTCTTTCCTGTGGAAAGAGGAAGGAAGGAAGGAGGAAGGAAGAGAGAAGGAAGGAAGGAGGGGAGGGAAGGAAAGGGAAGGGACTTGACACTTGATTCATTTATCATATTGATTCAGAGGTGAACAGATGATGAATCATTATTTTATATGTTTTTTATATGTCACTAAGAAGGCACTCATTTTACTTTTAAAGCACCACCAATAGTCAAATTTTAAAACATTTAAATGAGAAGAAGATGTGCATCTTAGAATTGGCGCTATACAGTAATGCAAACAGTACAAAATAAAGTTCTTGCCAGTTGTGAAAGATATTTTTGAGCAAGTTTATTATATTTCAGGTGAGTAAGGACAAGTTTTGCAAAAACAATTTAATAATAATAAAAACCTAATAATTTCACTTCTTATTGCAGAAAATGTAAGAGAAAAACAGTGGAACCAATGATAAAAGATAGAGTGAGAGCACATCTGATCTTCCTTGAGACTGTCACCAAATGGATGTTTTGCTTGAGTACATTATTTGTCACATCATGATGCCTGTTTTTATTTCCATGGGTCATATGTCATATATATTTAATACCCTTAGCTTTTTATGAATATAAAAATATACAGCACAATGTCTAAAAAAAATAAAATATTTCAAGGCCAAATCATGATTTCACAGTTTCATCTGATTAAATGTGATTCCACTCTTAAAGAAATCTAGTAGTGTTAATTTCCTGTATTTGTCTTTCTAGATTTGTTTCCATGTTGCCAACACAACTCTAGTAAAAGTGTATTAATTAGTGTAATTTTCCCTGCAAGGATATAAAAAGTCCAATCAAGCTTCACGAAAATAACAGAACCAATGATGTCCTGTACATGTGTGGGGATAAGTGCTCTGGACTGATGGATTCAGCAGACAGTGTCACCAAAGGTGCAGGGTTTTATGTCTTTTTGTCTTTCTACTCTTTCATTTTCAGAATCATGGGAAGAAACAACAACAATTAATAATGGAAAAGACTTATGTCATCCTCCTGTGTGTGTGTGTGTGTGTGTGTGTAACCAGAGAAACCTGTCACTGAAGCTCCAGCAGCCTTGGGTCCCATGCTCATTCAGAAACGTGTCACTAGCAAATTAGATGAGTTAGATATTCACACACTGGAGAGAGTGCGTGTGTGCTCTGGTGTAAAATGCCTGCTCTATAATTTTGGAATAAAGACAAAATAGCTATGGGGATGGCAGCCGTCAGAATAGGCTTCAGCAACTCAGTGCTCTGAAAGCTTTCCCATTTTAGTTATAAATGGGATAATCTATTGGACCTATTGTGGGAGGTTCAGAGGGGCTGATGCAGGAAAAAGCTGTGCCCATAAGAGGCAGTAATGAATGGGCTTGATGGGGCAGCAACTGAACGGGGCAGCAACTGAAGAGAGCTGCAGAAGAGGGAAAATTCCCCACTGTGTGATGCAGCCTAGAAGCTTACGCCCCAGGGGCCACCAGAAGAAGGAAGGGGACTCAGTGCAGAGGGGCACTGGAAGAGACTGGCAGGTCGAGGTGGTGTGGCTCAGCAGCACGCCGGAGTCTCTGGACCAGAGGCCTCTTACAGGCAGCAGTGACTAGGCTGCTGCCAGTACAAGGCCCTATCTCAGCAACAGACACTGGGTGAATTTGGTGCAGCGTGTAAACAAGGCAGGTGTTGGTAGCTAAAAGTTTTCTTGTCTCCACTTTTTAAAAAATAATTGCAGGTGCATAAATTTGAGATCTATGCCAGTGGACTTTTGAGGCAATGGGTCTCAGCCTGCTGTGAAGAAATCAAGCTAGGGGCCAACAGACAGAAGCTGTCTTTGGCTCAGTTATATAACACATAGTTCATCAAGTCTCAGTGTTGGGGTCAAGTGAAAGGGCCAGTGTTGGGGTCAAGTGAAAGGGCCACAGGTGCACGTTCATGTGAAAGCTCCCTGCGGACTTGCCTGCAGTGTCACTGTTCCCTGACTTATAAATCATGAGTTCATAAGGGTGGGTCTGAAGTTCTACAGAAAGTATGGCATTATCTGCCTCAGGGTGCCCCAGCTGTCACAATAAGTGGGCCTAAATTTCAGTAACTTCACATGGTAGAAGTGTATTTTTGCTCACAAGGAAATCCAAACTTTACAGGTAGTGATTCAGACACCAGGACCTTTTCATAGTGTCTCTGCTTCAAAGCCCTCCAGTAGGTCTGGATTTGCTCAGAAGATGAGGAAAGATGGTATAGAAAAGGCACAACTGCGCTCAGCTGCCTCAGCTTGGAAGTGATTGTCATTTTGACTCACATTCTATAAGTGAAAAAACAAGATTTTTTTTAAATGCAAATGTTTACATCATTTTCAAAATAAAGTTTGTAAACATGTTTAAAACAAATCATCTCCTTAAAGACTCGTTGGACTCAAGAGCCTTGTCTACAAGCTCTTTCTTCTCAGTGGTTTATTCTGTTATTGAAACTTTACTCTGTCTTGAAGCTCACCGAATGAGTGCTCAATTTTTTAAGCTCTAGTGTAGTCCACATCTAGTTTTGTCCACATGTTTGGAATCTTTATCTTTCTTGTCTTTCATTGTGGATTTCCTTTTGGTGATTTTCCACTTTCCCTTCAATTCCCTTCATGGGTTTTCTGTCCATGATCTGAATTCCATTTCTGTCATTCCCAGGATTTCTTTACACTTGGTATCTTCTGTGATAGCTGCACTGTAGTCCCTCGGGGGAGATGATCTATTCTGATTTTCCCCATCGCCAGTGTTTTTTTGTTTGGGGGGGGTTATTGTTCCTCCTTGTGTGTGGTTTCTTTTTTCCTTGTACTTAACTTTTCTCACTTCCTCCTTGCCTTTGATCTTCTTCCTCTGTAGTTTGGTGTTGAAATGGCCTCTTGGTACAAGGAATAAAAGGGAGAGAAAGGCAAAAGCCAGAAAAAAAGAAAAATAATGAGGTGAAAAATGTGAAAAAGGAAAAATGCATATATCTGTGTATAACGGAGGTTAGTATAATCCTCTTTAGTGGTCTGTGAGAGATAACAAAGAGGAAAAAAAGAAATTTTTTTATAATTATTGCAAATTCAGGTGTCCAGGAAAATTAAAAAAAGAAAAAGAATCAACCAGAACCCTAGATGGTGCTTCAGTGTTAGGAGGAAAAATACATCCCCCCAGCTGCTGGCGGGAGGCTGGGTCTGGCTTTCCTGTTTTACCTGGGGCTGAGCAGGAGCTAGGGAGTTGAGCTGGGGACGGGCCGCTGCCCTCCTGGAGGGGACACCAGCCCTGGGGCGCCCCCGCCCGGTGCTCTGGGGTGTGTTCTGAGGTGCAGGACATGCCTCAGAGGTCCAGACGGTCCCCGTAACGGGACCGCGGCACGGAGGGAAGGAACCGCGGCGGGCGCGCTGGGCCCGGGGCCGCGAAGCCAACCTGCGCCCTGCGCGGGTGTTGGCCAACTTGGGGGCGCAGTGTGTCCGGACGCTCAACCGCTGTGACCCCTGCAGGGAGGCGGCGGCCGGGTTCTGCGCCAGCCCACCCTGCCCCCCAGGGCCGCGAGCCGCCCGCCGCGCTCCAGAGGGTCTCGGGCAGACTGGTCTTGCACGCCTTTAAATTCCCGACCGTGCTCGGGGTCCCCAGTTACTGCTGGTTCCACAGGGCGCCCTCTGCTGGGAGGGACGGGCCCACCCCGAATTCACGCTGGCCCCCACCAGCACACCGGACTGCTGGGCAGGAAGGAGAGTTTTCCGGGCCTGGGTCCCAGGGGTCCCCTGCAGGCTCTGCCCCGGGGCTGCCGCCTACCCTGCACCTGCTTCCCAGCCTGGCCCCACCGTTCTTTATCTTTTTGGCTCTGCTGTCCCAGCTGTCTCTCTCTCTCTGCCTTCTCCTGCCATTTCTAGACAGGACAGTTCAGCGGGTGCGTTCCCCCTTACTGAGAGCCGCTGGGAGATGCCTCTACACCACCATCTTTCATGTTTGTATTTCCTTATCAAACATTCTGACATCTTCAGGAGAAAGAATTAACCAAACCCCCTTCTCTATCTTTAATTGGATTAGTGTGGTCTTACTAAGTTGTAAGATGTCCATGTATATTCTGCCGGTCCTTATCAAGCTGTAGTTGGCAAACATTTACCTTAGTCTATTATTTAACTTTCCTCATTCATAATGGAGTCTTTCAAAGTACAGAATTTTTAAATTATTATGTGGTTTAATTTGTCAGTCAGGTCTTTTATTGTTATTGGTTTTTTACTTAAGAAGTTGTTATCTAACTTAAGGTCACAAAGATTTACTCCTTTTTTTTTTTCCCTGAGTATATGATCCATTTTAAGTCAACATGTGATGTGGCTTTGGTGAAAGTTGACATCTTTGTGAAAAATCAATTGACAGTGAGTCGAGTTTATATGATCCTAAATATAAGGGTTTATATCTGAATTCTCAATTTGGTTCCATTGATCTAAATGTGTATTTTATACCAGTACTACATTTTAACAAATTTTATTTTTTCTATTTTAATTGACAACAATAACATATATTGATATTTATGAAGTACTATGTGATGTTTTGATGTATGTGTGTCTTGTTGAATGATTTAAGTCAAAACATATTCACATTGTCACTTTTTTATGATAATCATATTTATCATCTGCTCTTTATGCAACTTTGAAATATGTAATGCATTTTTAACTGTAGTCATCATTCCAGTCACTATTTTGATAACCATAGTTTTATGTTATAGTAAATTTTGAAATCAGGAACTACAAGTCCTCTGCTTCATTCTCCTTCAACATTGTTTTGGATATTCTGTCTCCCTGTATTCCTGTAGAAACTTCAGAGTCCCCTTGTCTTAGAGACAGAGTCCCCAGTGTCCTTAGAAAGACACTGCTAGCAATTTGAGCAATTTGATAAGAGTCTCATTGCCTCTGTACAATTTGGAGAAAATCACCCTGTCAAAATGTTGAGTCTTCTAATCTGTATCTATTAATTTACTTAAAGCTTACATTTCTTCAGTACTGTTTCATTATTTTAGCATGCACTTATTTCATTAAATTTATTCCTCCGTATTTTATTCCTTTTGGGTTTTTTTTTTTTTTTTTGCAGTTTTTGGCCGGGGTTGGGTTTGAACCCACCACCTCCGGCATATGGGGCTGGTGCCCTACTCCTTTGAGCCACAGGTGCAGCCCTCCTCTTGAGTTTTTGTAAGTGAAATTGTTTTCTCGATTACTTTGGGGATCATCTGTTCTCAGTAGTAGACAGGTGTCCCAGATTTTGGTGTTGGTCTTGGACCTTGTGACCTTCCTGAATTCCCTCATCAGTTCTGGCAGTTCTGCATGCGTCTGTGAATGTGTAGATTTTCCTTAGAACTTTCTGTACATGATCCTGTTGTCTGCAAATAAAGCCAATTTTACTTTCTCCTTTTCCAATCCTGATAGCTTTTATTTATTTTTCTTGCCTTGTTTCTCTGGTTAAAAGTAGAAAATAGTATTTAAATTGTTTTCCATTTTCCATTGTGGTTAAATACACATAGAATAAAATTCCCTGTCTTAACCATTTGTAAGTACACAATACAGTGGTTATTGAACACTTTGGTGTGTTACACCCCCGTCACCACCGGTGCAAGTGATAACAACGGACATCCTCGGTTGTCTTTCATTATCTCAAGGGAAAGGCATTCAGTGCTACGCCTTCCCTTGTTATGTTAGTGGTAGGATTTTTGGAGATACCCCTTTTCAGACTGAGGAAGTTCCCTCTTATTCCTAGATGTTGAAATTTTTTATCATGAATAAAAGGGTATTTGGTATGTAACATGATTTTTTTTCTGCATCGGGCATATATGATGTGTTTTTTTCTTAGTACATAGAATTTAAAACAATGACATTTGAGGATAAGGAAGGATTTGGACTTTTTAAATTATTTTTCTAAGTACTCCCAATAAAGTGGTTGCATGGTAGACTAAAAATCAGTGGAAAATGAACAATTAATATATGTGATACTTTGGAATAGATTTTCATGTCTCAAATTATAATAAACCCTGGAGCCTTTTTAAAGCATCCATGTTTCTGTTAAATTTTCCTATGTCAGTGTCTTTCAGTCATAAAAATAAGAAATTCACTGGATTATGTTTTAAGCCCCATTGATTGGAAATCATATTAAGAGCAATATCTCTATTGCAATGAGATTTAAACTAAGCTAGAATGTTAAAATCAATTTTAGTATGGGATTAAGTTTATACTTTAATAGAAGAATTTTTGAAAGAAGTTGTAGGTTCAATTTTCAACATCACCTTTCAGCATTAGTTGTGATGAGTAAAGATATGCCTATTTTAACTAGTAACAAGAGGAAAAGAAGAAATTACTGGATTTGGTGTTTCAAGTTTATATTATGTAGCAACAGTACAGCCAGTAATTTATGGCTAAATAAAACTCTACAAAATTCAAAAAAGTAAGTTGAACCTTACTAATCCTGCCAAGGAAATAAAAGTCAAAACTATTTTTAGATGGTAATTATTTTATAACTCCGATCAAAGTATTTCCACTACTGTGATGGTTGTTATGTTAAGCCATTGCTATAGTACACTCAAGTGTCTTGAATCATACAATGAGAGCTAACATTTATTGAAAGCACCTTTCTAATCATGGCCACGCTCCTGCTGTTAAAGGATCCTCTTTTATTTTTAGTCAATATGTAATGCTAATTTCATATACACAATGGAATGCTGTTCAGTCATAAAGGTGGTTGGAATCTTATCATTCATTTTCAGCAACATGAATGATGAGTGGAGGACATTATGTTAGAAAAATGTCAAGGACAGAAAGATAAATACTGCATATTTCACTCATGTGGAGAATGGATTACTTTTGTTTTCAAAATAGTTATCTGGCAAAAACATGCATTAGCTATATAATTTGAGATGTGTAACTCCATTTTGGTTTCCTTATTTTAAACAATGAACCTAATCATAGCAACCTGCTTTATAAAATAAATTATTAAAAGAGTCAGTAATTTCGGACACCAGACACAATGCATGCATTAACTAACTTACTAAACGCCTTTATATTTTAGGGCTGTGTGTCTATGTCAATTATTGTTATATTTTCTTCATCCACTATTCCTCTTAAATCTCCCTGTCTGCCCTCTGTTTTTCTTCTTGTATTCTATTGAGTTTCACACTAATGTGCTTACCTGGCTTTTTTAAACTGCCTAGCTTTTCTTTTTACATTGCTTTATTTTTAGGTCTTTGATAGAAGTTCTTCTCTCCTCCTGACTTAATGGCTGCAGCCTCTGGATGGGTGGGGGTTATTGAGAAGGGATCACTCCAAGTGGGTTGTGTGTTTGGTTTAATGAGAGTCTGCTTTTTACACATTTTTGTTTGATTCCACCGGATCTTATTCAGTGACCCTGAACTTCTACTAAAGTGGGTTGGAATACAGTGCCACATGGTCCCTCACATGTATGCACATGTGAGCAAAGACACTGGCCACTTTTATTCTGGACTGACTTTTTTTTTATTGAGTCATTTGTACATAGATCATAAATACATTTATGCCATTATGGGATTCAATGTGTTGATTATTTGTACAAATTGGAGTGCTTACATCCTACTAATCAACATAGCCTTCACCACTGTTACCCAATTACAGGATTAAGACATTTGTGTTCTAAACCTGATAGATCGAACTTGTACTTGCAATATGCTCCATAGGTGTGGTCCCCCTACCAACCCTCCCTCTGTCTACCCGCACCCTTCCGTTCTCCTCTCCCTCCTCTTCCCTCCTTCATCCTAGGCTATAGTCGTGTTTCATTTTTCACATGCATGTGTGAGTGATTATAAATTGGTTTCACAGTAGTACTGAGTACATTGGATATTTTGAAGGATGTCTGGTCAGCAGCCTTGGAAGAGAAGACGAGTGTCTCCCTGGAGAGTAAGAGGCAGGTTTGGAAGAGAGGAGTTGATGTGAAAAGGCAGGCTTGCCCCGACCCGTTATCAAAGACCCAGGTTTCCTGAGCTCAGACTTCCTTTCCTGCAGTGCAGCCCACTACAATGTTCTCCCTGCATCAGCTGGCCCGTGCCACATTGTGGGAATCAGATCTCAGAGAAGTAGCAAGCAAATGGGTAAGTCTGGCTGCCCCACTCCTATCACCATAAAATGACCTTGTCTCTTGCCTGAGTCTGGATCTTCCACCAATATCCATAAAACGAAGGCAGGCTACGGTGTACATAACCTCAACACTCAGGCCCTTCGTGCTCGAGACATTTTTCTTCTGCCTTAAAGTGGTAAAAGGCTGGGAAATGGCTCGCTACGCCTCAGGCCTCACCTATAGTATTGGCCTCACACTTCTGAGCTCAGTTTTTCTGCTCACACCAAAACACAGAGGCCTTCCATCTTCTAGAGAGCTCTAATGAGGTTTTCCTTAATTGTTTTCATCTGTATTTATTTCTTACTTAGGCCATCATTTCTACAATTGGGCTGGGGAAGAGAACACAGATTATGTGTTTCCTCAGTATCTTGTCAGACCACATAGAATTTCCATGATTTAAAATTAGTTGTGCATTTATCTTAACATGAAGTGTTTGCTTTATATGTAATACCCTTTCCAGTCAGCTCAGTGATATTATGTGGCTTCAGAGGAAGCCTGCTCTTGCAGGGAGAAAAAAAACACACATTTGACAGACTGGAAAATTGCAGTCTTATGATACACACAGGATGCTTTATAAAAATGGTACCTGATGATGATGAAATTAATTAAAAATCCCCAGAGTCAAAATGTACACAAGCCTAAGAACCATTTTGGCATAAATTAACAGAATGAATAAAAAAGTTTATTGCACCAATTATAGGGATCTATAAAGAATATGAGATAGACTAGAAAAACACATAAAAACCACATACATAGTTGAGACAGCCTCTGTGAACCAGGCCGATACATTCTATAAAGTAGAGATAGAAAGGTAACCACTTTCAGAAACTAAGGGCTATTTTTATGAAGTCATTTAAATGACTTTAAAAATGAATTACTTTCATTGCCAAAATAGAATGTAGGAAATAAGCTGCAATTAAAACACAGATTATTTAAATTGATGTTATAGATCATTAAGAAAGGAATTATTCAATCATTTCTTCAGATTATGCTCTTATTTCTTTAACCTCTCTTGTAACAATGCAGTAGCCTAGTGTTAGAACATGATGAAAGATCCTTAATGATAGGATATGCAGGTAAGCTAGACGTGTGTATTTAGTCAATATAAATACACTGAGCCTCACTTTTCTCATCTGTAAAATGGGGATGCTGCCTTTTAGAGCTGATTGAACGTAATGATTATCTTAAAAGTCTATTGTAAGACTTAACACATGTTACAAATTTTAAAATATGTACATCTTTTTAATAGGTCATATTCAGTATATGTAGGTTTTTTAGGGAAGACCAGATAATTTATTCAGAAGTTAATAAGCACAAAAGATAAATGTAGAACTTTTCATTACTAATAAGGTTAGTATCAAATGGAAATAATTCCTGTTATGGAAAATGTTTGCCCCCACATCAGCTATGTCTTAGGAATTTTGAGAGGAAAACATTCATCATGAAATTTTAAAAGTAAGTGTATCCATATTCATTCTGATAGCCACTTTTTATCAATATGTAATTATATGCAATTTAAATACATCCATACAATTATTTTTATTTCTCTATAGATATAATTGACATATAATACATATTATGAAATGTGGTACATATAATTACATCTGTTACCCGAATTTGTATGTTTAAACATTCTTCTGATAATAAGAAGAATGGGGAAGTTTATCTTTAAATAAAGGTTACTGTGCTAATACTGTGTTATTATTGGAGTTATGGTTCTTCACTGTAAAGGCAGTGGGCAGTAGCATCATTTCAGGCACATTTCTCAGAGGCTACCGTATTTTTCAGTCTTCCATTTACTGGCTATTCTGTTTCCAGGTTCAGATTAGACCCTCGGGATGTGACTATAATATCATATGTGAGTGTGTGATGCAGACATTTTTAAAGTGTCCCTGAATATATGTTGTTTATTCTGTTTATGCCGCCTTCTGGCCTTTGTCCTACAGCCTGAGCATTAGCGGTCGTCCCAATTGTGATGAGGCAATGTGATCAAATTGACTTGATGAAAATGTATTTTAATATAAATCACTTTTGGGTTTATGATACATAAATCATGGGCAGAATGCATGTATGGAACATTAATTTGAAGCACTGAGAATAAACAGCTGTGCTTCCCTGATATGATAACTATAGTATTTATGTTAATTATCTCATGAAATAGAATCATTGGAATAGAAAATTCATTGTAGTACATTAAGGAGAGAGGAAATCAAAATACTTATAGTTATTCATTTTAAAGTGTACTCTGCTCCCCCACATGACCCCAAAACTCATAATACCTTAATGATAGCCTGTGATCAGAGCTTAAAGCAAACATAATGGATTTTTACTCTATATGTTGTTTGTGTGGGGGTATATGTGTGCATTTGTGAACTGTGAATATATATGACCTTTTATTTTTCTTTTGAGACAGTTTCATTATATCACCCTCAGTTGAGTACCGTGGCATCACAACCCACAGCAGCCTCAAACTCTTGGGCTTAAGTGATTCTTTTGCTTCAGCCTCCCAAGTAGCTGGAACTATCCATGCCTACCACAATGCCTAGCTATTTTTTTGTTGTTGTAGTCATCCTTGTTGTTTAGCCAGTCTAGACTGGGTTTGAACCTCCTAGCTCCGGTGTATATAGCTTGCACCCTAACCACTGTGCTATGGGAGTTGAGCCTACATATGGCCTTTTAATATTTTAAAACAATAAACTTAATTCACGCCAGTGAAGAATTATGATCTAATATGAGTATATCCCCCCAAAATTTCATTTCAATATTATTAATACATTTTGAATATTTTTGTTGAACTAATAACAAATAGAAATGCAATGTAAATAGAAACACTATTTCTAAAAATGGAATGTTTCACAAAAATTTGAAATGTTCAAGACCACTGCAAAGAAAATATAAAATATTAAAAGTAAACTTAAATAAATAAAGATAAATACCATGTCCAACAATCAGGAAACATCAAAATTAATCTTTAGAATTAATGACATCTTAGTCAAACTCCTATCTGACATTTTAGTTGAAATTGAGAAACTTTAAAAAATTCGTAAGAACTCCATTAGGATCAGAATAGCAGGACACTGAAGAAAATATAGAATTCGATGTACTGTTGACCCTTGAACAGCATGGGTTTGAATGGTGCAGGTCCACTTTTTCTATGAATTTTTTCAACCAAAAAAATATAGTGTCTGAGTGATTTGAAACTTGTAGATATGGAAGGGCAACTTTCTGCACAGGCAGGTTGCATAGAGCTGGCTGTGGGCCTTGAGCCTTCACAGCTTCTGGTGTGTGCGGGGTCCCGGGGTCACTCCCCGCAGATATGAAGGGACGGTTACTTTGCTCAGGAGTTAGGTACACAGCAAGCCACGAGCAGTTACAAAGGCAGTGATAGTTGTGTGACTATGAAGTTGCTTTGGATATCTCACTTAGGAAAAAGGGTGTATTGGAGGGTATTTCGATTACAGTCCTGTCCAATTAGAAAATTTTAAAAAGTAAAGCTTTTTCACAAGATGGCGCCAAAAGCAAAGAAGGAAGCTCCTGCCCCTCCCAAAGCCGAAGCCAAAGCAAAGGCATTGAAGGCCAAGAAGGCAGTGCTAAAAGGCATCCATAGCCACAAAAAAAAGAAGATCCGTACATCACCCACCTTCCGGCGACCAAAGACTCTGAGGCTCCGGAGGCAGCCCAAATATCCTCGGAAGAGCGCCCCCAGGAGAAACAAGCTTGACCACTATGCCATCATCAAGTTCCCCCTGACCACTGAGTCTGCCTTGAAAAAGATAGAAGACAACAGACTTGTGTTCATTGTGGATGTCAAAGCCAACAAGCACCAGATCAAACAGGCTATGAAGAAGCTTTATGATATTGTTGTGGCTAAGGTCAACACCCTGATCAGGTCTGATGGTGAGAAGAAGGCATATGTTTGACTGGCTCCTGATTATGATGCTTTGGATGTTGCCAACAAAATGGGGATCATCTAAACCAAGTCCAGCTGGCTAATTCTAAATATATGACTTTTCACCATTAAAAAAAAAAAAAAAAAAAAAGATCTGGGCTTAAATAGCAAACCCCAGTGAAGTAGATCAGGGAAAGACATACTTTTTATACAAAGGACCAGATGCTAAATATTTGAGGCATTGTTAGCCAAGTACCAAAATTTAGGATATTATGTAGGTACTTTATAACAAGAGAGAAGTAAAATATCTACAAGATTTTAATTAATGAAAATCAAAATATAATAATTGTTCCA
>CAUYQV010007898.1:0-14998 GCA_963574575.1 Galagoides demidoff
CAGGCACCTGTGGTCCCAGCTACTTGGGAGGCAGAGGCAGGAGACTCGCTTGAGCCCAGGAGTTGGAGGTTGCTATGAGCTATGATGCCATGGCACTCTACCCAGGGGGATAGCTTGAGGCTCCGTCTCAAAAAAAAAAAAAAGAAATACTTTTTAATATCCACAAAGAAATATGCTCATCCCATTTTTGTTTTCCTGGATTTACTAGAGGTATTATTATAAGCAAACTGACATGGCAGGAATGATGACAAATGATGACACTGACTTTACTATCTACAAGACAATAAGATATGAGGGGGATTATGGTAAATTAAGAAACCATGTCACAACTTTCCTTAACCCGGTCTAGCCAAGTTTTGCCATCTGAGAATAAAGTCAGAAATTTTTGATTTTTGAAGACAAGTCCTAAGTCAGGATTTTTTATATGAAATTTTCTGACTTTAAAATTCTGGCTTACCTTAAACAACAACATGGCTCATGCCTGTAATCCTAGCACTCTGGGAGGCTGAGGTCAGTGGATTGCCTGAGCTCAGGAGTTTGTGGCCAGCCTGAGCAAGAGTGAGATCCTTTCTCTACTGAAAACAGAAAAACTTGCCAGGCTTTATAGTGCACACTTGTAGTCCCAGCTACTTGGGAGGCAATGGCAAGAGGATCACTTGAGCTCAGGAGTTTGAGGTTGCTGTGAGGTATGATGCCATGGCACTCTACCGAGGGCGACACACTGAGACTGCCTCAAAAACAACCAACAACACTGTGTGATCCAAACAAAACATATCCTCTCACCTAAGAGCTACCAGTTTGAGAATTCCAGTTTAGAGCATTAAATCCATATTTGCCTGCCTTATTTTTCTAGCATCTATCTTGCCTATAATAATAGTAAAACCACACACAGTAGTAATTTGTGCTCTTCCTGTCCATTTGGTCCTTTTAACTGTGAGAGGTAGTCAGGAGATGAGGAAATATGCACAGACACGGTAAAGTAACTTGTCCAACATTATATGATTAATAAGAACCTAAGTCCAGTATTAATCCTTGGCCATTTCACTCCCTTCTTGTCTTTTCCTCTATGTGTTTTTGCTTAAGTTATGTCCCCATCTAGAATGATTTCTTTCTACCAATCCAAATCTCATCATCTTTTAAAATCCTGCTCAAGCTCCACTACCTAAGTAAATCTTTCTCAACCAGGCCAAATATTCCAGTTTTCTCTTTTTTTCTGAACTTCAATTGTTATTTGTCAGTAACTCACAAATTTGTGCTAACAGTCTTGAACCATCAAATTATTTCATATCACATTAGTTAATATTCCTCAATTACATTCTAAGATCCTGGATAATAATGACATATACCGTGTTTCCTAGAAAATAAGACACTGTCTTATA
This sequence comes from Galagoides demidoff, assembly GCA_963574575.1. Lineage (NCBI taxonomy): Eukaryota > Metazoa > Chordata > Mammalia > Primates > Galagidae > Galagoides > Galagoides demidoff. Next base: position 1,380 of record CAUYQV010007898.1, read on the forward strand.
TTTATTTTTTCTCAAGAAGACACACTAGGGCTTATTTTCAGGGGATGTCTTATTTTTATTAAGTATAATACAACAATCTACACTTATTCAAATACAGTTCAGTCATCTTCTTCTGGAACCCGACAGGGGGAGCCGACACTGTTGGTGCAGCTAGCCCTAGTGATGCATGAACTCTTTTCCCCTAGCCCTTCACACATGTGCAATAGGACGCCTGTGACCACGGTTACCACACACGCATCCGCAAGTGCAAACGGCTTGGAGAAAGGAGCTGTGGCAGATGAAAAGTATTCCAGTCTTCCTTACCGCTAGGCACCAAAATGCAGGGCATGGCTACGCAGATACGCTACATAGCCACGCCCATCACTAGGTCTTATTATTGGGGTAGGGCTTATATTTAACAAATGCCCTAGAAATCCTGCTAGGGCTTATTTTTTGGGTAGGTCTTATTTTCGGGGAAACAGTACCATTCATATTTCCTATTCCACATAGTTTTATTCCCAACATAAAAATTTTAACAATAGCTATTTTAGACAGTCTTTTGAGACAGAAAATTATGGTGACACCACTAACTTACCAGCCTGATATTGTCTTCTGGGCGTAGTAGTATGAACATTGCTTGAAGATGCTGTTGGAGATCACCTGGTAAAATTACGAAGAAAGGATAATTATTCTCCTTTTGAATGTCAACAGAGAAAATTTCTTCTACCTTTAGCAACTTTTGTAAAAGAAAGTTCTGATTCACTAAAGGGTTCTATTAGACATAGAAATTAAATAATATGATTACTGACTTCTTTTAAATGGAAAGAGAGAATGGTAGGCTGTATCTTTATAAATTCAGTTTTAGTCTACACTATATTGAAATCTGTGTCTGTCCTATGAAACGTGTACTTGAGACCAATCTCAGAATCTTGTAATGTACTATGGTGGAGGCTGATGAGAACTCTGCTGGGCAAAAGCAACATTGCCTGTGTTTTCAGGCCCACTGAAGGTGGCAATGAAGGCATTTTGAAAATGTGGTACACAGTTAGAATAATTATCCATGTTTTTTAAAGCTAACCATTTTGCAATTCCTATCTCTATAATAATCACCTTCAGTCGTACTTCACCTAAGAAGATTTTTAGATTCCTCCCAGAATAATGCAATAGTTTAAAATGATTTCCAGCATCAGTGCTGCTACTAAAATGAGAATACACACACACACACACACACACACACACACACACATATATATATAAAACATAGCATATCATGGATATATATATCTTGAACATATTATTAGATGCTTTAAAATGGCTAGTCATTATTTGAATCTTCACTTGTTTCTCTTATTTTTGAGACAGAGTTTTGCTATGTCACCCACGTTAGATAAAGTGCCGTGGCCTCAGCCTAGCTCACAGCAACCTTAAACTCTGGTGCTCAAGAAAACCTCCTGTCTCAGCTTCCTGAGCAGCTGGAACTACAGGTGTGCACTACCATGCCTAGTCTTACTATGTCACCCTCAGTAGAGTCCCATGGTGTCACAGCTCACAGCAACCTCAAACTCTTGGGCTTAAGTGATTCTCTTGCCTCAGCCTCCAAAGTAGTTAGGACTACAGGCACACAACACCCAGCTATTTTTTGGTTATAGCTATCATTATTGTTTGGCAGGTCCGGGCTGGGTTTGAACCCGCCAGCTCTGATGTATGTGGCTGGCGCCCTAGGGCTGAGCTACAGGCGCCGAGCCTAATTTTTGTACTTTTAGAGAGACAGGGTCTGGGGGGTCTTTCTCTTGCTTAAGCTGGTCTTGAACTCCTGACCTCCAGCAAGCCTCCCACTCTGGCCTCCCAGAGTGCTAGGATTACAGCACCCAACCTTCACTTGTTCTTGATAAAGAAACATTTTGTAAAACTAAGTCATGCCAGGTGTGGTGGTGGCTCATGCCTGTAATCCCAGCACTCTGGGAGGCTGAGGCAGGTGGACTGCTTGAGCTCAGGACTTTGAGACCACCGTGAGTAAAAGCAAGACCACATCTCTACTCAGAATAGAAAAAAACAGCTGGGCATTGTGGTAGGTGCCTGTAGTCCCAGCTACTTGGGAGGGTGAGGCAAAAGAACAGCTTGAGCCCAAGAGTTTGAGGTTGCTGTGAGCTATGATGCCATAGCGCTCTACTGAGGGGGACAAAGTAAAACTCTGCCTAAAAAAAAATTTAAAAAAAAATTAGCCGGGCATTGTGGTCCCCTCAGGAGGCTGTGGTAAGAGGGTCACTTGAGCCCAAGAGTTTGAGGTTGCTATGAGCTATGATGCCACAGCACTACCTAGAGTGCTAATGAGACTCTGTCTCAAAAAAATAGTTTTCTTGTGTCTTATTTCACTGCTAGCTTCTGACCAATGCCATTATTGCAGATCTTTCAACTTTCTAAATTACAGAGGAGAGTCATGGGGTGGTGCCTGTGGCTCAGTGAGTAGGGCGCTGGCCCCATATACCGAGGGCGGCGGGGTCGAACCCAGCCCCGGCCAAACTGCAACAACAACCAAAAAATAGCTGGGCATTGTGGTGGGCACCTATAGTCCCAGCTACTCTGGAGGCTGAGGCAAGAGAATCGCCTAACCCCGAGAGCTGGAGGTTGTTGTGAGCAACACCACAGCACCCTACTTTGGTTTACATAATTATACTTTTTCTAAAAAAAAAAAAAAAAAAAAAAAAAGGAGAGTCATTATGTTTGGCCAGACCCATTCTCCTACATTTCAAACCTAAGACCCAGAGACATAATCTAAGTCTCATGTGCAAGAACCAGTCCTAGCTTCTTGGCATAAACCCAAAAAGAAACAAGAAACATTGCCCACATAAAAACTTCTACACAAAGTTTATACAGTCAAAAAATGAAAACAACTCAAATGTTCATCAACTGATAAGTAGATAAATAAAATGTGGAATATCCAGACAATGTAAAATTACTTCATCATAAAAGAGAATTAAAATACTGATACACACTATAAAACATGGATGACCTTTGGAAACATGCTAAGTAAAAGAAGACTGTCTCAAAAATCCATTTATACGAAACGTCCAGAATAGACAAATCTATAGAGACAGAAAGTAAATTAGTGGTTGCTTAGGGCTGGGGGAGAAAATAGGGAAAATAGGGAGTAATTGTTAATGGGTAACAGGTGTCTTTTGGGGGTAATGAAAATGTTCTAAAATTAGATTGTGGTGATGGTTGTACACTTCTGTGAACCACTGAATGTACACTTTATTTACTTATTTTTAGAGAGAAGGTCTTTTCTATCACCCAGGCAGTGGTGAGATCATAGCTCACTGTAACCTTGAACTCCTGGACTCAAGCAACCCTCCCACCTTAATCTAAGCAGCTAGGACCATAGGCATGTGCCACTATGCCTGGCTGTTTTTATATTTTATTTTTGTAAAGATAAAATCTTGCTATGTTGCTCAGGGTGGTCTCAAACTCTTGGCATTAAGTAATCTCCTTGCCTTGGCCTCCCAAAGTGCTGGGGTTACAAGTATAAGCCACCAGGCCCAGACCTTAGTGTTAAATGAGTAAACTGGGTCAATTATAAGGTATGTGTGTTATATATCAATAAAGCTGTTTAAAAAAAAGTATGAGAACATGAAGTGTTAAGTAAAAACAATGAAAAATTACTAGAGTTACAAGTTATACTTGAGTTAAGCAGTTAAGGCTTTTTTTTTTTTGCAGTTTTTTTTGGCAGAGGCTGGGTTTGAACCTGCCACCTCTGGCATATGGGGCCAGCGCCCTACTCCTTTGAGCCACAGGTGCTGCCTTCGGTCTTATCAGGAGACATAAGCTGAGGAAAGGACTTTAAGGATAGAGAACTTCTGGAGGAAAACCTTAAATAGTAGCCCAAACACTACTACCAGCCCAAGGATCTAGATGGCTTATTTATTTGAAGGTCAGACAAAAATTAGAAGCCTTATTCTAAAAGTAAGGTGTTTTATGTGAGTCAGGAATGTGGCAGCTCAGGTTGCTAGCTGTGAAAAGTACTGCTATTAATATAAGCAAACTGGGTATTATTTGTGGGAAACCATTCTTCATATAGTCTGACAGAGGCAATATACTGTTTTACTATACCATCAAGATGTTCCCTTACATTTTCCCATATATTTTACGACTAGTAGCTAGATTTCAGTTTGATTTTCAAACTTTTCATTGTTTGCAAAATAGTATTTGGATATTTAAAGTGCAGCCCAGACCAAAAAAATTTTAACCAGTTCAAGAAACATGTATAAGGAAGTACAATCAGAAAGAAGAAGTCCTGGATTTGCTCTCCCTTCTGCCATCAACTTTCAGTTACTGTTGAGCTTAGCCAAAGCAGCTTTAGTTTATGTGACAGTCTGGCTTTTGTGAGCTGCGTTTATACTCATACTGCCTCATCTATTCTGGTCTGGATCCCAAATCAAGTCCATTCAGCTTGTGTAAAATTTTCTTTTCTTTTTAGTATAAGGAAAGATTAGTGAATGATGTCAAGCAGAAACCTGGGGGGGCAGTTAAGTGTGGAAGTTTGACTAAAGAAAAAGGCCAACCAGGGCCAGGAGATTTAAATGCCACTGACTCCACTTACTTTTACATGCCATATAGTAATTTGTCCAACATGTTAGTCAGACAAGTTGGATTTAAACCAGTAATTTGTCTTTTTTTTTTTTTTTAACTGTAAAGAGATAAATTTCCACACCAAACAAAAATACAAAGCTTAGCTGGGCCTACTTCCTCTATGCATTCAAGTGTTTTGAGGAAGTGCCCCTCCTGTACCTCTGGTGGTAGCCATCGATAAGGAAGGTTTTACAAAGTATAACCCAAGGCTCAGTGCCTTGGCTCACACCTGTAATTCTAGCACCCTTGGATGTCAAGGTAGGAGGATTCCTGGAGCTCTGGAGTTTGAGACTAGCCTGAGCAAGAGCGAGACCCTATCTCTACTAAAAAAAAAAAAAAAAAAATTAGCTGGGTATTGTTGCAGGTACCTGTAGTCCCATCTACTTGGGAGGCTGAGTCAAGAGGATCACTTGAATATAGGAGATTGAGGTTGCTGTGAGGTAGGCTCATGCCACAGCACTGTAGCCTGGGCAACAGAGTGAGACTCTGTCTCTTAAAAAAAAAAGTGTAACCCAAAGCTAATATTTAAAACAATGCCCCCCCATTCTTTTTTTTTGAGACACAGCCTCAAGCTGTTGCCCTGGGTAGAGTGCCGTGGCATCACAGCTCACAGCAGCCTCCAACTCCTGTGGAGGAATAGCTCAAGGGATTCTCCTGCCTCCGCCTCCCAAGTAGCTGGGACTACAGGTGCCTGCCACAACACCCGGCTATTTTCTATTTTGGTTGCAGCCATCATTGTTGTTTGGTGGGCCAGGGCTGGATTTGAACCCACCAGCTCAGGTGTACATGGCTGGCACCTTAGCCACTTGAGCCACAGGCACCTAGCCATGCCCTTCCATTCTTTAAAAAATCTTCCATAGCTGGAGAGTTTTGATAGGAGGGCAATACTATCCAATAAAATGGATTATAATTCTGAGCTGCTATATTTGCAACTAGATGAAGGCCTGAATAAAAAGTAGAGCATTCACTAAAATAGCTGAGATTACGTTGACTAGAGCTAAACTCAAATAATGGCTTAACAGCCTTCAGTATTTCTGGCTTTCACCTATGGGCTATACACTCAAGGTTTGCAGTCTTCCTAGTAATTGCAATTTTTTCTGTTCCCAGAAGTCACAAGCCATCCAAGTTGTATATTTATGACAATAAGCAACCACATCTTTCTATAGCATTTATCAGAATTACTGTCCTCAACTTGACTTTTATTTTTTCCCCAAAATGACTCAAAGAAGGCTTATTCATAGTAGAAGAGAAGCCTCAGGTTGATTATCTTCCTAAGCTGTGGGCATCCTCTATCTGTAGACCTCTTTCCCAAGAAACATTTTCTTTTTCCTTTTTTTTTTTTTTTTTAAGACGGAGCCTCAAGCTATCCCCCTGGGTAGAGTGCCATGGCATCACGGCTCATAGCAACCTCCAACTCCTGGGCTCAAGCGAGTCTCCTGCCTCCGCCTCCCAAGTAGCTGGGACCACAGGTGCCCCCCACAACGCCCGGCCATTTTTTGGTTGCAGCCATCATTGTTGTTTGGCAGGCCCGGGCTGGGGATTCGAACCCGCCACCTTAGGTGTACATGGCTGGCACCTTAGCCGCTTGAGCCACAGGCGCTGAGCCTAAGAAACGTTTTCTATGATTCTTTTATAACCTCATACTTCAGGTGTGCCTAATTTTAGAGAAATCCAATATAAGAAAATAAAATGCATATACTACTGTTACTAGATATTTTTCATTGTAGGCAAACATTTATTTGGTGACTTCCTGCTTCCAAGTCTAGACTTTGGCATTTAAGAACTAATGTTTTAATATGTGATATAATGACTCTTGTTATCACAACAATGACAATGAGTCTATACCCTTTTCCTCACATGATCACTAGAGAGCAGAAAGAAAAATTTAATCTTTAATTAGTTGAAACGATTTTGCATAGGATGGATCCCTTGGACGGGAACATCTGAACATATATTAGCTATCAAAACCTTAACTGAGAAGTCACATATGACTTCATTAGAGCATTTTGCACCTTATTATGCAAGAAAGATTTATTGAACATCTGCTACATGTATAAGGCATTCTTCTAAGTACTAGAAAAATTGTCCAACTCCAATGCTTTCTTTTTTCACTATTGAAGAACTGATGGAGAAATGGGGATGAAGTAATAAGCCTTTTAGAACAAAATGAAAGACAAGGTTATGAAGAAAAGAATGGCATATACACAGCTATACCTGCATGCTTGTTGCGCCTGTGGCTGATTCTTGGTGTAGATGAACCATTTCCCCGTGGTAGAAAAAGAGCAGCGCCTTTGACGGTTAGAAAGCTCTCGCTGATGCTACAAGGAAAAATTCAAAAGAAAATAAATTATTTAGGTGATGAAATCAAATCAAATTATTTAGGGGTATGATAGAGAACCAGTATAGGACTATCCTTTTCCCTATTCCAAAATTCCAACTTTATGGGATACGTTAAAAATAAAATCAAGAAAAGACTCTGGTTACTCACTCACAAAGTTCTGTCTACTCCAGATAATTTTTTTTTTTTACATGTAGTTTATGGGTGGTTATTATCCACATTTCTATAAATATAAACATTCTAAGTGACCATCATTAGTGCAGGTACATTTAACATGTGAAAGCTCAATACGAAGCTATTTCATTTTGTTTGTAATAAGAATCAAGATTCCAAAAACGCAGTTGTTCCACTAAAAAATAATAACCCAAACAAACCTTACTAGCAAAGTGAATCTCTTCTGGTGATTTTCAGAACAACTGTTGGCTTTACACATAGAAAGTACGCTGATTTGATAATATCTGATCACTGGAAGTCTCTTGTCTGTAGGGAAGGATTAGATAAAGGTCTTTCCTTCTCATAACTTCAGAGTTTTTACAATTCAAAGGCACACAGCAGCAGTGAATTTTCATAGAAGAGCTTTGCCATTTTCCTAATCTACTTCCATAACTAAAATTGTTATCTGCAGTACTGTCCCATTTCCGCCTTCATATAATTAGGACTGGACAGTCGTGTAATAATAAATTTGTAAACAAAATTAAAGCTCAGGACACATACAGGGTATCTTTTAGATTTTCATGACACAACACATTCAAGTGTTTATAAAGCTTTTGCTCCTCCTAACACATTACAAAAATATATGAAAAACCATTTATCTGTTTTTAGCCAGCAAATATTAACAATACTTTAGATATCATATAAGTACTTAACTGAATTCATTAATTGCTCTCTTCATAAATCCATATATGTATCTAAGCATATGCTTTTCACTATATAGGTGAGCCAAGTAAATTATTTTAGGTTCTTCAAGTGAAAGTACTCCTGATAACAGACTATTTCTATAACTGCCCTAAATTCCCCAAAGAAGTTGTTTTAAATCTATGTGGAAAAATGCATAGCTATTTCTAAAAAGTAAGACTACAAACCAAAACATGCTTTGTCAGGAAAACTAATCCATGCACTTGAATATACCCCAAATATCTTATTTTCATTAAAGTTATGCCAGCTTAAACATCTATTTTAGATGAATTTTTTCTTTTTTTTGAGACAGAGTCTCACCATGTCACCCTCAGCAGAGTGCTCACAGCAACCTCAAACTCTTGGGTTTAAGTGATTCTCTTGTCTCAGTGGGACTACAGGCACCTGCCACAAAGTCCAGCTATTTTTTTGTTGTAGTTGTCGATGTTTAGCAGGCCCAGGCCAGGTTCAAACCTTCCAGACTCAGTATATGTGGCTGGTGTCCTAGCCACTGAGCAACAGGCTCCGAGCCTCTTTTAGATGATGTTTAATTTAACATATCATTAAATAATTGATTCCAGAAAATGTCAAAAGTCATTTGGCCAAAATTTAAAAAAGCAAACACTTCCACACTGTCCCTTACATTAAAAAAGGACTGACTGGACCAATGTGCTCAACGTAACTGCATATATATTAATTTACCTTAACATTTCCACTCACTAGCATTTTATCATAACATATAAATCCTCAGACACAATTTCTCCTTGCAAAGGCTTCCCCCTAAAAGACATAAGCACAAAACAGTTGGCAGATACTCTTCAAGTTTTATTTCACTAACTTCGGGTCAAATTTCCAAAACTGTGTTCTGGCCAATTTATTATCCTTGCTTGGCTTCCCAAAATGGTAGTACCAAAAGATTTGCAGGGTAGGGGAAAAGTGACCAGTATAAGAAGCACTGCATTTACTCATCTTCCACAAGGCGACAGAGTTGATCATCTGATTGTTCGACCAACCAAAGCTTTAATAGCGTCCAGGAGGGCAGACAGGCAAATCCGACTGCAGACACACTTTGTCAAAATCAAACCAGAGCAAACCTACTCCACACAGATATGAAAGGCACTGGTACTCATCTTTGATTTTTCTGTTGTCACAACATTTTTCTTAATTATCACATCTGGTAGTTTCTCAAGTCCTTCCTTTAGTCCGTCTCCTATGATTGCACAGGTCGAGTGCAAATGCCAAGGAGCTGATGAACTCAGTTCAATGTCTCAGTCTCTGAGAGAGAGAACAAGTTCCTAACGTCTTGTTAGCGGCTATATCCAGAGACTCCCTGATTTTCTGATATCCTAGTTGTAGTATGAAGTTTAGTTCTGGTCTCTTCCATCCTTTCGACATCAACCGAGTCCACAACAAACCCAACGCCATCTGTGTGCCTGGCATGTGACTTCCACGGTGGCCTCAATTTCTCCTGACCACCTACATCCCAGAAGTGAAAAGTGACTGTTTTAGAATTCCCAAGGTTACTTTGATTTTCTCAGTGTTAAATCCTTTGATAGGTACGGTGTTTACAAATTCACTGAATTGCAGCCTCTATAAAACAGTTTCTTCCCATCATGGTCTAAACCCAGGATAACAATGCGGAAGGACTGAAATGAAGCCAGGCTGGACAGGACAGAAACACGGTCTGACAGTTCAGTCCCCATTTCTAGCTGCTCTAAGTGTCCCGAATTGAAATGCTTTCTTCTTACTGCTTTAGAACTTCTCTTCCTAGGTGATCAGCTATGAGACTTCTGACTAACCATCCCTCCCTTGTCCAGACTCAGTGCGTCTCTCAGCCACTTGAGAGCCACACTGATACCTGTCTGTGGGCACTAGCAAGGCCTGGTAGGGGGGCACAAGACAATCCTGACAGGGGTGCCACGAGCCAGGCCCTACCCTAATGCTGCTTGCCCAGCAGCTCCAAACCCTGCCCCCTGCGGCCCCAAGATTTCTTAAACTAGATACATCTGTCTGAAGGTTCCAAAATCTCAATTTTTGCCATGATTTTCCTAAACAAAGAACCAATGCAAGTGACTAGTAGGGATCTGAAGGGGATCCAAGTTTGCCCTTCTTCCAGCCACCTTCTGATTCAATCAATGCTGTGTAGAACATGAGCTCAGTCATGCAAACAGGAGCACCGTTTCTCCTTCTAACACATACACACACTTACTTGAGTTATTTTACACTAATAACTGTGCTATCAGGATTCAAACTGTTTTGGAAGAAAAAACAATGTAAGAACTGTCTCGGTCTTATAGCTTCCAGGCAGGCATCAAAAGGAAGCAATCTGGTCAGAGAAAACACAAAAGGTCTGCCCATGTTTCAATCAGCACACTTGATACTTAAACCCTGGGAACAAGAAAGTCATAACAGAATTCGGTTCATCTTAGGGGTTAAATAATGCCTCAAAGTAAACAACATTCGATCTAGGAAGTGGGAGCTGCCATGGCAGAGCCCTCAACAAAACTGAAGTAAGTGCTGAGGCTTCCTCCTACCTCAGTATCTTTAACTTTCCCGTTCCTGGCAGTTCATCCATCTCTCCCACCTTAAGTGTTTCATGAGTAAATAAAATTCACTGCATGCCTCTGTCAGGTGCTCTACTAAGCACTATGAAGGTATTTTAAAATGTGATCTTCTTAATGACCCCAAGGTAAACAGGATTAGTCCCTTCATTTTAAGTTGAGCAACTGGCTAAGTTAAACAAGGATTGAATCCAGGGCTATTTGTCTCTCGGTCAGATGTTATACTGCCTCCTATGCTTATTTTGGTCTTCAAAGAACCTCCCTGTGTTTTAAAAGGACAATGGAAAATCCTCATATATGCTTTTCCTGCTGTACCTAGGCTCTCGGGCTCGGACAACCCCTATGAGAGAGACACATGAGCTCCATTTTCAAGACTGGCAAAGACCAAGAGAATTTGAGGGCTCTTGAAGACTTTAATTTCATCTTTAGCAGATGAAGAAACAGAGTCCCAGGAAGGTTAGGTGCCTTGCCTAAGGACATAAGCTAGTTACCGTCAGAGCTGAGACCTGATTCTGGATCCACTGATCTCTATAAGCCGTCACTCTGAAAGGAACCCACATATAGTATAAATAATACAATAGGAACGCCAGGCACTTTCCTAATGTTTTATGTGCTTTATCTAAGTACAATCAAAAGGATTCCCAACACTGCAACGCTCGCTCATCATTGTTCTCTACTGATGTTTTATCAAGAAAAGGGGAAAGATACAAACTCAACATCTATCCAATTTTTAGTCCAATTAACACGCTCCTGTGCACACAGATGAATGGCTACTGCAAAAAGAGAATCTGAAGAGATTTAGAAAGTTTAGCCAAGAATGTACAATGGACTCACACAACATAATCAAACAACACATTCTGAGCACCTGTGTGCTCCAGCTGCTTGCCAAGTGCTGGGAACACTAGGAAAAGAAAATAGGCACCATCTGAATTAGAGGCATTTTTACCACCAGTGCATTTATAACAGTTCTCATGCAGACAAATGTGTTATTTTGAGAAAAATAATGGTCTTGGCATTAGAAAATGTGGATGCAAAGCCTGACTCTATCCTACGTTGTGGGTGGGACAGGTCACTGAGTATCTCTAAGCCCCCTGCTGAATGAGTGCACATCAGATCCACCATCAAAGATGGTGTGAGAAGCAAATGCAACAAAACATTTTCAGGGACCTAACATGCAATAAGCACTCAGTAACTGCTATTTTCACCATTTCCTTTTCAAATTCTGCAATCTAATCTTAAGAGCGCAGGCGTCCCTGCCAATAAAATTTAAAGTAAGATAATAAGCAATCGATATGGAGATTACTAAAAAAATTCAGTATCTATCATGGAGTAAAGAAAAGCAAATTAACAAAAACATGATTTATTGGGGTGGCGCCTGTGGCTCAAAAGGGTAGGGTGCGGACTCCATATGCTGGAGGTGGTGGGTTCAAACCCAACCCTGGCCAAAAAAAAAAAAAGAAAGAAAAAACGTGATTTATGGTAAGACAATAGGCAGCAGGGTAAAAGAGAAGGAAAATTCAGAAATGAGTGTCTGAATGAGGCTGACAGCACACTGCAACGGAGATACTGCCAAAATATATGTCAAAGTTTGCTGTCACCATTAAGACTCTACTATAAGGTCTGGCGGTGATTTGTGCCTGTAATCCTAGCACTCTGGGAAGCTGAGGCAGGTAGACTGCTCACCAGTTTGAGACCAGCCTGAGCTACAATGAGACCTGGTCTCTACTAAAAGTAGAAAAACTAGCCCAAGGCTGGGTGCGGTAGCTCACGTTTGTAATCCAGCACTCTAGGAGACCAAGGTAGATGGACTGCTTAAGTTCGAGATCAGCCTGATCAAGAGTGAGACCCTGTTTCTAAAAAGAGCCAGGTGTTGTGGTGGGTGCCTGTAGTCCCTGCTACTCAGGACACTGAGGCAAGAGAACCACTTGCACCCAAGAGTTTGAGGTTGCTGTGAGCTGTGACACCACCGCACTCTACCAAGGGTGACAAAATGAGACTCTGTCTCAAAAAAAGACTCCACTACACCTTTGTTTTCACCAAGGTTATATTTGGTCAATTCTTAATGCCTTTTTAGTCAGCATGGCCTTTTCTAACAGCAGGATAATTACCATAAAACCCACGGTTACAAAGTAAATGTAAGAAACAGCAGCAAAGTAAGATAAAAATTAAATTGCTCCAACAAGAGAAATTCTTTACATAAACAACTAATGAAATGTAAAGCTTGTCAATCTGCACTAAGCTCTGAATAAGCATGAAGAAACCACTTTGAGTTGGCAATACTCCTCCTCTAATGTCACAAAATCCCAGTAGGACGCAACAAACCTGAAACCATTCCTCCCGGTTATTGTAGTTCCTATCACAGTATTATTTGAAAGATGATTGCTTTTTAAAAAAATTTTTCTTTTTTCTTTTAAACCATAATAATGGCTGCATGAGAAAGATGATTCTTTTCCTGGTTTATACAACTGAGTACCCAGGACGTGCTCACAGTGGTTGTTTGTTGAGGGTTTCATTTTCATGTGAGAAGCGCGGACGAGTTCACAGAGATAGGAACCAACCTGAGGATTTGGGTTTTATACTTAACTCCGGAGTTAAGTAGCAAAGATGCTTCTGTCTCTGGACTCTAGTTCCTCAGCCTGTATAAGAGGATAAGAAACCACACCTTGCTCCCTCTCAGCAACACTGGACAAGCAACACCAAATGCAAGAACAAACTGTGAATACACCTCTAACGTGCGTTCACAATTTAAATACGATACAAACAAATAAAGTGATAACTTTATTGTCATCAGTAAACAGAAGCATACCAAAGGTCTGGACTTAACCCTTTCCTTGTTTTTTTGGATATCAAAGAGCTGATGATTTTCTTTACAAAGGTAAAATGTGACATAATAATAAACAATAATTAATACACAGTGAACCCAAACCAAATATAAACAGTTTACAGAATTCTACTACGGTCCTGAAAGTAAACCTGGTTCAAATATCGAACCTACATGTCACTTGATCGTTCTCCAACTCTGTGGGAAGAACAGGTAGTATTGTGCTTGAGTTTTACAGACTACAACCTTGGAACTCTAAAAGAGGAGAGCAACTCATCCCAGGGTCCAGCTAAAGCCAGGAACCTTCACCCTCCGATGTAATTTAATGTTCATCCCACTGGCTTGTGTTATGAGGTGTCCATATTTTCAAGGAGATTCATTTTACACAAGGTCAAACTTC
>CAUYQV010007902.1:0-22285 GCA_963574575.1 Galagoides demidoff
TATTTGTTGGAACCCCTGGCCTATTTGCCCCTTTTGTGTTTTTTGATTTGTGTTTTTTTTGGTTACATTTTTGTTTTTTTTTTTTTTTTTTTTTTTTTGAGACAGAGCTTCAAGCTATCCACAGCTCATAGCAACCTCCAAATCCTTGGCTCAAGCAAATCTCCTGCCTCAGCCTCCCAAGTAGCTGGGACCACAGGCGCTCGCTACAGCGCCTGGCTATTTTTTGGTTACAGCCGTCATTGTTTTGGCAGGCCGGGCTGTATTTGAACCCACCACCTTAGGTGTTTGTGGCTGACGCCTTAGCCACTTGAGCCACAGGTGCTGGGCTGACATTTTAGTTTTCAAGTCTGATTTGCATTCTGCTTTTTTCCCCCTTGATTTTGAAGGTCTATATGTTTTCTTTTCCCTTGAAGCCAACATGAGGGATACCAAGGAATTGGTCCCTTCCCTGGTATCTTTGTATTTTCAATATTTGCTTTAAAAAAACCTTCTAAAAACATATTAAGTCCATTGTCAAATGCTGCTGACCGTCCTGCAGAATGGCTAAAAAAGACAGTGCTGCGTATTGGTGAAGATGTGGTACAACTAGCAGACTGGTATCCTGCTGGTGTGAGTGTAAATTGGTATGGCTTCTTTGGAAAATGATTTGCTATCCCAGTCTGACACATACATCCCTTAAGTTTCACTCCTTAATTTATACCTGGTAGAGATGTATACACCATTGGGCCAAATGGTATGTATACAAATGGCATTCGTGGCACTGTTCATACATAGTAGCCCCAAACTAGAAGCAACATGAAATGTCAGTCAACAGTAGATGTAAGGGTGGGGAATCATAGGAAAGAATGTTCCATAGAAGGTTAGATGAATGAACACAGTTGTGTTCCCCAACATGGATGAATATACAATATATAAGAGGAGGCTGATCCTAAAGAAAGAATGTCTATACTGTGATCCCATTTGAGCACAACTAATCTGTGGTGGTAGAATCCAGGATGGCATCTCCCTTTGGGAAGGAGCATGAGGAGCCTCCTAGGATGCTGGTCATATTCTTTCTTGGCTAGGATGTTGGTGACATGGATGTGTTCACTTTGTGATAACTAAATCACTGTACATTGTATACTTTTCTGCACATGTGTTACATTTTCGTTGAAATGCTTTTAAAAATGTCTTCCTCAGCCAATGTATATATACAAGCAGTAAGCAATGACTCTTCATTTTTTGTCATACCTCTTGGGTTAGGGATCCTTACACAGAAGAAGGCCTTCTAACTCATGCAATGAAAATCAGCATTGTGATAATTTTTTTAAATGGGATTTTAGTAGAAGTCTTTTGTTTTGAATCATCACTTGAGGGGTTTTTTTTTTTTTTGAAAGACAGAGCCTCAAGCTATCCCCCTGGGTAGAGAGCTATGGCTTCACAGCTCACAGCAACCTCCAACTCCTGGGCTCAAGCGAGTCTCCTGCCTCAGCCTCCCAAGTAGCTGGGACCACAGGCGCCCGTCACAACGCCTGGCTATTTTTTGGTCGCACTTGTCGTTGTTTGGCGGGTCCGGGCTGGATTCGAACCTGCCACCTTAGGTGTATGTGGCTGGCGCCTTAGCCACTTGAGCCACAGGCACTGAGCCACACATGAAGGGTTTTAATGATATTTCATGGAAAAATGTTGCTGAGATTTCATAATTTGGGCTAGAACTTGCTAAGACAAACTGCAGCTGACTGATTTTTATTTTTTGAGCCAATTTTGATACAAATGGTTTACCATAGCATTTTATATTAGATCTTCCTTTTCCTTTTTTTGCCCACATGAGCTATTTTTTCTTGATTTAATTACAAGGACCAATTTATGGTAGGTTGACTTGTCAATTATTAAATCATCTGGAAAGAAAATGCTTTTTATTTGATACTTGATTCCCAATCATCCAACAGCTTGTTTTGCTTTTCCTTTTATAGTTTTTCACTCCTTACGCAAATTTTTTTTTAATATAAAAAAATAACAGGCTTAATTTTTTCTTATTGTATTTGTGGTTTATTCAGTGCTGTTGGAACATTCGCTAGAGCCCTTGACTGCAGCAGTTCTGTGAGGCAGCCTAGTTTGCATATGAGTGCTGCTGCCGCTTCCCGGGACATCACCTTGGTAAGACACTCTTTGGAATTTTGGGATTATTTATCCTTGTGCTACTTTTTAATTATTAAGCCATTGTAGCAATACTGTAGACCTGGGATCTTTCTTGCTGTTAGCCCTACTGACTGCTAGATTGATTTGACTTGACTATGATTGGCTTACTGGGTTCCTTAGTCACTTTTCTGTTTGTGCACTAAGAGAAGAACCGTTGTTCTTTGGAGCAGATGTGAAATAGCAAAACAATATTTTGTGGAGGACAAGACTTACCATACTGATTGATCTGTTTTTAATTTTTTTTTAAGACAGAATCTCGCTCTGTTGCTCAGGTTAAGGTGTCATGGTGTTAGGCTAGCTCACAGTAACCTCAAAGTCCTGGGTTCAAGCAATCTGCCTGCCTCAGCCTCTCAAGTAGGTGGGACTACAGGCCCCACCATGACACTGGCCAATTTTTCTATTTTTAATAGAGACGGGGTGTTTCTCTTGCTTAGGCTGGTCCCAAACTCCTGAGATCAAGCAATCCTCCTCCTGTCTCTATTTCCCAGGATACAAGGATTACAGGTGTAAGCTGCTATGCTCAGCTCCACAGATGCTTGTGCCAGCAAAATCCATATCTCCCTACCTTGTGGTATTGCTTTCAGTGGGTAGTGAGGACTGTGTTTGCTTGTCTGTGGTGGATATTATGAAAAGTATGCATGGACTTGCCTCCTCTTCCCTCCATCAACTTTTTGCTAGTGCTGTGCATTTGATGTCTGGCCCAGATCAACTCTTCTTTCAGTGTGCAACAGAGAAAGAAAAAGGTTGGGCACTCTGCAAATTAACTCTGTCCTATGAGTAATGGAAAATTTGTGTGTTATGTCTTTGCATGTACATGGTGAAACAATCACTCTGGCACAGTACTGTCATCTACTGTCATGCAACCCATATCATGTTAATAGTATTACGTTTTCCCATTAGGCAGAGATTTTAGTATTACAGTTAGCTAAGGGCACTGTAGTATAACCAGAGCAGCTCTAAAGCAGTCAGGGGCCACTTTGAGTGGTGGTTTTAAGACATTTGCCTGTTACTGAGAGCTAGCCATGTTAACAAGTACCCCTAGGCTAGGTGCCTGTAGCTCAGTGGCTAGGGTGTCAGCCACAAATGGGGCTCCTGGGTTTGAACCCAGCCCCAGCCTGCCAAACAAGAATGACAAATACAACAACAACAAAAAATAGCCAAGCATTGTGGTGGGCACCTGTAGTTCCCAGCTACTTGGGAGGCTGAGGTAAGAGAATCACTTAAACCCAAGAGTTTGCGGTTGCTGTAAGCTGTGATGCCATAGGGCGATTATCTACCAAGGGTGACATAGTGAGACTCTGTCTCAAAAAATAATAGAGATAAGTACCCCTAGTCCATTCATTTCAACTGTTTTGTATTGTAGTATTTGTAATACTCTTGCACATTAATACCACATTATTTGTATATTCTGTTGCCAGTGAATATCTGCAGCGCTTTAAACAGTTTTCTTTTGCTAGTACCCATAACACTGCATTGGAAATTGCAACATATATCCCTTTGTGAGCATATGTGCGAGTTTTTTAGGGTATAATTGGAATGGTAATACTCATTCATAGGGTAGGGCTCATTTAGAATTAGACTACATGTAGCCATATTTTTCTGCACACTATGGTAGAAGTGTGTAGTCCCAGAAGCAGTTTCTGAGGACTGAGGACTGAAGAAACTTCTGAGGAGTTTCTTCATCCATTTCTTTACATTATCTTCAACACTTGGTATTTTTAGACTTTTTAATGTTTGCCAATCTGATGCTTTTTCTTTCTTTTTTTTTATCATTTATTTATTTTTTTAAATCATAGCTGTGTACATTAATACAGTCATGGGGTACAGTGTGCTGTTTTTATATACAATCTGAAATGTTTTCATCAACTGGTTAACATAGCCTTCATGTCATTTTCTTAGTTATTGTGCGAAGACATTTATATTCTACATTTAGAAAGATTCGTATGAACCCTTATAAGATGAACCATTTCATTTTAATTCATATTTTCCCAGTTACTTAGTGTGGTTAAGCATAAAGCATATTTTCATGTGTTTACTGCCTCTTCAAGTTTTCTCTTCTTTGGATTTTAGATTAGCCTTTGTCCTTCACTTGTATTATTATTTTACTTAAAAGAGTTTTCTTTTTTTTTCTCTTGTTTTCTTCCTGGCTTAAAACAATAGAAATTTATTGTTCTGGAAACCAAAAGTCCAAATTCAAAGTGTCAGCAGGACCTTGTTTCCTCTGGAACTTCCCGGAGTGGATCCTCTCCTGCTGCCTTTGGTGGTTTGCTGGCATCTTGAGTTCCTGCACAATTCTAGTCACTCTGTTTTACACGGTGTTTTCCCACATCCTAATTTTTTCTAGTAGCCTTTAAATTTTATTCATATTTAGGTCTGTAAATCTGTCTATCTGGAATTTTGTGAGGTAGGGATCCAATTTTTATATGTAATTGTTTCAACTCCTTATATTGAATTTGTTCTTCATGATTTGTAATGCCCTACTAACATGTTGTAAGGCCCTTGATATATTAAAACTTAGGCCTGCTGTTGGGCTTTTAATCTGTTCTCCTCTGTATCGTTAATTTGTTTATCCCCTTGTGTGAGCACCATATTTTGATTGCTGATAAGACAAGTCTCATGAGAACTTTCTTTTTAACATAGTTGAGGTCATTAAAAACAAATTTTATACCCCTTCCCTTGCAATGTTTTCCTTAACTATAACATAAATGCCTTTTGTTATCACTTACAGGAAGCTGGAAGGTTTTTTTGTAATATTAGGTGATCTTCCTTTGTTTAGATCACTGGTTCTCAACCTTCCTAATGCCTCAACCCTTTAATAAAATTCTTGTGGGTCGTGACTCACAGGTTGAGAACCACTGGTTTAGATAAACTGTTATTAAACCAGTCCCTTTTAACACTGTTCTTAAGAGATAATGCTTCCCAGATTGAAACTCTAGACGTTGTCCTTGTTGTAGTCCAGCAGATTCCCTCTGACCTGTCTTGAGGAGTGAGAGTGAGAGTGGACAAGCTTGTCTTGATACGGTACAGAGCTCTTATATCAACTCAGGATCTCATGAAGCTGGGCTGACTTCCTGAAGGTGGGTTTGTGGGTGGAGAGCACACGTGTCAGCTGTTGGTTAGCTGCAACAACTCTCTGCCTCCCACTGCTGGTGGTTGTGTGAGACAGCAAGTGAATTTCATTTGGAAGAGGGGCAGACTTAAAGATTGGTTATGTCTTTTGTGAGTGAAAGCTATTTATACAAAAAGAATTTTAAAGAGGGTACCAATATACCCTAATTCATTTA
The DNA here is from genome assembly GCA_963574575.1 of Galagoides demidoff. NCBI lineage: Eukaryota > Metazoa > Chordata > Mammalia > Primates > Galagidae > Galagoides > Galagoides demidoff. The sequence continues at coordinate 5,463 of CAUYQV010007902.1, forward strand.
AATACATTTTATGTGTATTTTCTATAATACTTGGCTATTGTGCTGCTTCTAGGAAAAATTATCTCTAGACCTAGTACTCTACTTTTTATCTCTACTGTTTGTTTCTAGTAGTATTTAGTGATTTGGAAGTCACTTTTGTATCACATTTATTATTTTAACTTATTTATTATTGTTAACTATTTTTTTAAGCAGAAGTTGTTTCAAAGGCTTAAGAAATTATGCTTTGTCACGTTTGTGTGGCAGGCTTCAGAAATAGGATTGAAATCTACTCTTGAGAGAAGCTGTCTCTCCTCTACCAGGTTACCACCCATCTGCTTCAGTCTTTTTAAAGTGGCTTGGATTTAAATATCATTATTGTTGTCTTTCTTTGATTAGGTAGCACTGAAGAAAATACTTTTGTCTGCAACATTTAGTTAGATGCCTTGGTTTCTCGTTCAGACTACTCCCAATTCAGCTTTACAACCTGTTGGTCATGACTTCTTTGGGGGTCGAATGACCCTTTCACAGGGGTCACCTATATAATCCTGCATATCAGATATTTACATTATGATTCATAACAGTAGCAAAATTATAGTTATGAAGTAGGAACGAAAATAATTTTATGGTTGGGGGTTACCACAACACGAGGAACCGTGTTAAAGGGTTGTGGCATTAGAAAGTTTGAGAACCACTGACTTAGACTTTGTTTTAAGATCTTGAGGCATTTCTGTGAATATGAGTGGGTATGGTTAAAATTGATCATTAATTTGAATATGCGAGTTTTGTGGATTATTTATTTACCAAAAAGAACATATGAAAGGTTGACAGGTTGTTTTGTGCTATTAAGTGAAAATGGATTCACATTCGATTGAATGTGACAAGTCACGTTCTTACCTTTCCTTTAGTGTTTATGATCTTGTATTGATCACTGTAGTACCTTTCTCCTTAGGTGGCCAAACTGTGTATCTAAAGCCCTCGTACTGCAAAGGACAGAGAGGGCAGGGTTGTGGAACTGTTGGAACCTCATAGCACTACCTAGGTGATTTTCTTTATGACTTTCCTGTGAGGCCTGCAAAAGGCTTTCACGACACCTGTTTATCCAAGATAATATATGCCACTTATCAAATCACTAGTAATATTTTGGAAGCAAGTAGCCCATTGCTAGCTTTGGCATCTTCATTTTGAAATTTGTAATGAATAAAACCAAATGGTGAATTTCCTAACACTGCTAATCTAACATGTATAAGTTTCAGAATTGTTCAAAACATTGACGCCATGAAAGCTTCATAGATTTCACCTTTTTTTAATTAAAATGTAAAGTGTATTTTGCCTGGGTGTGGGGGGCTCATGTCTGTAATCCTAGCCCTTTGAGAGGCGCAGCTGGGAGAACTGCTTGAGGCCCAGAGTTCAAGACCAGCCTGGGCAACATAGCAAGATACTGACCTTGTCCTTAACAAAGAAGAAAGAAAAAAAGAAAGAAAGAAAAGTATATTTTGAATAATAGGCAAAGAAAAAGTCAATTTACAGTACACATCGATTCTTCCCTCCCTTCTATGGGAACACAATTCCTCAGAACAGTGGAAATCCTGGATTGGTTAGTAAGTGGAAATTCTAGCTTGTGATTCCCTCCCTGTCTGGTGGTGTTGGCCAAAATAAGATCTGTACCCTCCTGGCTTGTAGAGCAGTGTCACAAGCATTATTAGGGAGTTCTTGCTAGAAAAAAGCCTTAGGCCTAGAGACATACAGGTACTGGCTTTTCTCTTTTGCCTGGACCTAGAGAACTAAATAATTGGAGCAGGGGGTAAGAATTTAAAAAAAAGGAGATTTTTGAGTTGTTTGTGGTCTTAGACATCTTCTTGGATAGATATTTTATAGGTAATGAGCCCAAGGCACAGAAGGTGAAGTAATTATATAAGGACTCATATTTAATTAGTGACAGAATCAGGACTAGAAACCTAGGTTTTCTAATGCCACATCTGATTCTGAGAAAGGTCAGACTATGTTGATTTGGTAGGGAGGAAACTGCATCCTGGAACAGCTGTCATTTCTGTATTAGATCCCATTTTGCTGTCTCCCACCTTATATCACTTTAGTGGCTTTTAATAGGTAAAATCCCAGATCATTACTACTGTCAACAAGACCATGGCGTTTTAACTGGCTTCTGTCTATGATCCCTTTGCCCACATACTCTTCTGTGTCCTCTCAACTCCAGCCAGGCTTACCCTTCCTTTGGCTCCACAGTTTGTGTCCTAATACAGGACTTCTGTGAATTTATTAGCTCCGTTTGCTTGGATCTTCTCATGGCCCCACATAGTTAACTCTGACTTTTTTTTCCTTCAAATCTTGGCTAATCCATCAGTTTAGGGCAGGTTACTTTGTGATGTGCTTATGCAGAGAGCCAGGTATGTAATTAAACATTCATTTTGTGATTATGCTAATCTTTCACTCCCCTTTTCATTCTCTACTTAGCTAGTGTAGTAACTCTGTTTTTCTTCATCATTGAATCTCCAGTACCAACCATAGTACCTCACACAAACACATGCTAAATATCTGGAAATGAATAAATTAGTTTCTGTCTCTGGGACATAGGTTCTTATTATAATACAATGGTTCTCAACCTGTGGGTTGCGACCCACAGGAACTGTATTAAAAGGCCATGGCATTAGGAAGGTTGAGAACCACTGTTGTAGTAGGTCTTTGGAGTATGTTTTTTCTATTCCTTTGTTTTAACATTCTAATACATCTCATCAAGATTGAAGTATATTTGAATTCTAATTTCATTGTCTCACCACAACTATACACACACATTCCGAGCACTGTGAACTGTAGATAGATTTAAACATATGATTTACCTTTGAAAAGAGAAAATGACAAGAGAGAGTCTGGCAGGGTCTGTCTGTGTTGCCCAGGCTAGACTTTAACTCCTAGTCTTGAGTGATCCTCCCAAATAGGTGAGACTACGGGTTTGTGCCACTGTGCCTACCTATGATGCATTGTTTTGGGGTTGGGTTTTTGTTGTTGTTGTTGTTGTTTTGAGACAGAGTCTCAAGCTGTTGCTCTGGGTAGAATACTGTGGCATCACAGCTCACAGCAACCTCAGACTCCTGGGCTTAAGCGATTCTCTTGCCTCAGCCTCCCAAGTAGCTAGGACTATAGGCACCTGCTATGATGCCCAGCTTTTTTTTTTTTTTTTTTTTTTGCGGTTTTTGGCCAGGGCTGGGTTTGAACCCACCACCTCCAGTTTATGGGGCCAGCGCCCAACTCCTTCGAGCCACAGGCACCGCCCCCCACCTATTTTTTCCACCCCACCCCACCCCCAGCGCAATTGTCATTGTTGTTTTAGCAGGCCAGGACTGGGTTCAGAACCTGCCAGCCCCGTGTATGTGGCAGGTACCCTACCTACTGAGCTATGGGCACTACCTGATGAATTGTTTATTAAATGTAGCAAAATAGACTTAACATAAAATTTATTGTTTTAACCATTTTAAAGTTTTTTACATAGATTCACTCCTTAGTACAGTGGTTGTCACCCTTTGTAATGCCGCAACCTTTTAATATAGTCCAAAGGGGTCACAACCCACAGGTTGAGAACTGCTGCCTTAGTATATTAAATAGATTCAGTCTACTTAATTTGCCAGGTACAGTAAATTCACATTGTTACGTAACTATCACCACCATCCATCTCTAGAACTTTTTGTCTTCCCACATGGAAAACTCAAACCCATTAAACCCTAACTCCATTTCCCATATCCCCTTGGCCCCTAGTAACTGGCAAATATCCTTCTACTTTCTTTCTCTGAGTTTGCCTACTCTGCGTCATGTAAGTAGAACAATGTCTTTTTATCTGTGGCTTATTTTCACTTAGCATATCTTCAAGGTTTATTCATGTCGTATTTTGTGTCAGAATTTCCTTCCCTGTTAATGCTGAGTAATAGACCATGTATGTATATACCGTGTTTTATCTATCAGTGGACATTTGAATTGCTGCTGTCTTTTGGCTATTGTGAATAATGCTGCTATGCACAAGGGTGTACAGATGGATGTTTTTGATTCTTTAGTTTTCTTCTCTCTAGATTTTTAGGTTATATATGATTGATGTAGCTTTATGCAAGTTACTTAACCTGCTGATGTCTGAGTCTTCTCATCCACAGTGGGAATAATAATAAAACATACTTGGTTTGCTTCAGGAGGGTTATGAATAGAAAAGGAGGAAGGGCAGGAATAGAGGAAGGAACTCTGTGATTTGCTGATGCATGCAACCAGGGATACAGAACTTGGTGGGACTGTAGTGGTGCCCCAGTACAGGGGCTGTTGGCGCATGCCTTGGGGCTCTTGGGTCCTTTGAGGGTTTTAGAGGGTTTTAGAGCTCTCTGCCATCGGCAGCCCAGTTTGGCTGGAAAACAGTTGACTTATTCAGCGGTTTAGGTACCTTAATTTAAGGTGGTGTTCACAAACACTGGGTTCCTCTGGCTTGTGTAGTAGCCCCATAGAGGCCCTGTCATCACTGGAAAAGAAAGCAGGCAGCACCTTTGAGTCCTGAACAAGACTTCTGGCACCTGCCTTCCAGCCTTGTGAAGGTCTGCTTCAGCTGAGTTTCCACATGACATCAACTTGAGGATGAATGAGATGAAACTGTAAAGTGTTTAGAGTAGTGTCTGCTGCAGTATCAGAGCTCAGTAAGTATTAGTTATTATTGTGGATGATGATGTATTTGTCTTCTCTCACCCTAGTCTCGATTTAGTTTCATTTACTTATGATTTTATAGCTTTATTGATTATCTGAAAGACATTTTATCCTGCCATATTCACTGTCATTTTAGCAGATCATCAAATTAGAATGTGGTCATTAGGCTCTGATTAAGCATACCTTTTAATATTATTAGAAGGAAGTCACTGTAATATTTAAAGTGGTTTAAACAAAGGATGTTTCCTTTTAGATGATCCTTAAACCATGCTATAATTTTTATAGTATAATTTGTCCCATCAAGAATAACTTAGACAAAACAATTTATTTTCCAGATAAGAGAAAGTTGTTTTAATCAAAAATAATTTTATTCTTCAGATATCAATTCTTTGTAAGCATGTACTTCATTCTTTTCACTTGTGAGTTTCAGGGCCTTGTGAGTACTGGGAATTTGAGAACAGTTTAGAAGCTACAGCAGAAATCTCTTGATTAACATTTTTGGCATCAGCTTACATTAGAATTATAGCCTTCAAAATTAACATAAAGTTGATAAGAATTCATATAACTTATAGAAACTCAATCTTACAAAACCTATATGATTTATGGGTACCATTTGTATTTCTAAGACTATAAAATCAGAATAAGTACTAATGGACTACCACTGCAGTTAAAAATATGAAACATGAAATTTTCTTTCCTACTGAATGCATCATTAAGGCAGTAATCTACATCAGGTACACTTGTTTTTGTCTGATGATCTATTACAGGTGAGGGTAGAGAGACTGAACAGTCGTAAGAGAATTGTGTGTGTGTTACAGTCTATTTATCCATTTTGTTCTTTGAAATCAAAGCTTTAATAAGTATCTTTTTTTCCCTCTTTTTGTTAAGTATAGTCTGTTACTTAAGTTTGTCTCCTATGAATTTAATACTAATATAGGAAACAACATTAAAAGCATTATAAATTTGAACTTGGAGATCTGAAAAAAATTTTAACAACTTTAGGTTTATTAGTGAAGAGATTTAGATTTGCAGGTGTATGTTAATAAAGGCTTGTGGTTATAATTTCTTAAAAATTGTCTTTGTAATTTGAGATACTACTAAAATAGTACAAAGACTAATTGTGTTCCCTTCATCCAGATTCCTCAGTTGTTACTATTTTACCATATACGCTTTTTTCTCTTGAAAATTATAAGGCAAAATTACAACAAATTTAGCTTAAAAATCTAATTGGCTTCTATTTATTCTATCTGTAAAATAGAATGAGGGTTCCAGTGAGCTGAGCAGAGGTTGACCTTATAGACAGAAAAAGGATGAAGAAAAGCAGGAACAAGGTGTGGATTCATTGTTTCGAAGTTACTTTCCTTATAGGGTTGAGAGGATTTCCTTATGCCTACTCATGCAAATTGGACCCTTTCTATTAGATTGTAGTGAATTTCCTTTTAATTTTGATTATAATTACTTAGCACTGAGCACAAATGACTGCATTCTAGTCTGGTCTGGTCTGGTCTGTTGGGGCCTATTGTAGGACTTCAGTCCAAAATAATGTTACCTGGCTGAGTGCCGTGGCTCATGCCTGTAATCCTAATATTGTGGGAGGCCAAGGCAGGAGGATCCCTTGAGCTCAGGAGTTGGAGACCACTCTGAACAAGATCAAGACCCTGATTTTACTAAAAATAGAAGTTACCTGGGTGTCATGATGGGGCTGTAGTCCTGGCTACTTGGGAGGCTGAGGCAGGAGGATTGCTTGAGGCCAGGAGTTTGAGGTTGCTATGAGCTGAGCTGACTCCATGGCATTCTAGCCTGGGGCAATAAAGTAAGAGTCTATGGGAGTGGGATGGGAAATCACCCCCAAATAATGGCATCCCATAAATAATATATATTATTTCTGAGTAATTAGGGAGTAAGTTTTGGAATGGATGTCCTCCTACTGCTAAATATTTGTGGGCATATTTCCTAAAAACAAAAAAAGCAAGGATATTCTCTTTTATAAACATAGCTCAATTGTCAGACTCAGGATGTTAACATTGCTATGATACTATTATCTAATCTAGAGGCTTTATTTAGATTCGTTAGTTGGCCCAATATTGTCCTTTATAGCAAAAGAAAATAATTTTTCTGGTCCAAGATCTCTGTGTGAGTCATTTATGTACAACATTTGGTGGTTATTTATCTCTTTAATCCCAGCCAGTTCCTAAATCTATGATTATCTTTCATGACCATGACATTTTAAAAGAATGCAGGCCATTTATTTCATAGAATATTCTTTTTTTTGAGACAGAGTCTCAAGTTATCCCCCTGGGTAGAGTGCTTTGGCATCACAGCTCACAGCAACCTCCAACTCCTGGGCTCAAGCGAGTCTCCTGCCTCAGCCTCCCAAGTAGCTGGGACCACACAGGCACCCACCACAACGCCTGACTATTTTTTTGGATGCAACCGTCATTGTTGTTTTTGGCGGGCCTGGGCTGGATTTGAACCCGCCACCTTAGGTGTATGTGGCTGGCGCCTTAGCCACTTGAGCCACAGGCGCCAAGTCTGTATCATAGAATATTCTTCAATTTGGTTTGCAGTAATAATTTGATTAGAATGAGTTTTTAGTACATACACTAAGACCATTTGGTTGGTTATGTGAGTCTAGGAGATTATACATTTCCCTGTAAGTTTCAAATTTATTAACATTAACTTTTTATACTTTTTAATTGAACAATTGTTACAAATAGCTTTTGTTCACTATTCTTATTTAAAAATACCATTTCTCATTTTTTTCTTAAGACTTTTTTTTTCCATCCATCAGTTTTCACTTTTGCTCTTTTTATTTTATTATATTTACTTATTTTTTGCGGAGACAGAGTCTCATTCAGTTGCTCTTGGGTTGAGTGCCCTGGTATTGTAGCTCACAGCAACCTTAAAACTCTTGGACTCAAGTGATTCTCTTGCCTCAGCCTCCTGAATAGCTGGGATTACAGGCACCTGCCACAATGTCTCGCTATTTTTTAGAGATGGGGTCCCACTCTTGGTCAGGCTGGATTCTGCTCTTTTTAATTCAATCTAATGTTTAAGATTGTAAATGACCCTCTAATTACCTTCTTGGCTATAACTCTTATATTCTGCTATGTATTATTTTCATTATCATTTTGTTCTAAGTATTTTCTTATTTACTTTATAATTTTTAGTTCTACCTGTGAATCAATTTGCAAGGAAATGAAGTTCATATACTTTTTTTTTGGAGACCGTCTTACTCTCTTGCCCTAGCATCACCCTAGCTCATAGCATCTTTCAAACTTTTGGGCTCAAGCAGTCCTCTTGTCTTAGCTTCCTGAGTAGCTGGGACTAAAGGCACCTGCTACAATGCCCAGCTAACTTTTCTTTTTCTTTCTGTTTTTGGTTTTGGACAGGGTTGGGTTTGAACCTGCCACATCTGGTATATGGGCAGTGCACTACTCTTTTGAGCCACAGGCGCCACCCCCCAGCTAATTTTTCTCCCTTTTTTTTTTTTTTTTTTTTTTGAGACAGAGTCTCATTATGTTGCCCTGGGTAGAGTGCTGTGGCATCATAGGTCATAGCAACCTCAAACTCCTGGGCTTAAGTGATTCTTTTGCCTCACCCTCCCAGGTAAGTGGAACTATAGGTGCCCGCCACAACACCCAGCTATGTTTGTTTGTTTGTTGTGTAGTTGTTGTTTGGCAGCCCTGGGCTGGGTTCAGACCCACCAGCCCCAGTGTATGTGGCTGGCGCCCTAATCACAGAGCTACAGGCACCCAGCCAACCTGTCATACAGTTTTTCCAGAGGGATGATAGCTTGTCCTTGCTATTTTGGTCATTCTCCACTGTCTTCATATAGTGGTTTTTATGTGTTTTTGTTCTGCTCATAGTAAGTTTGAAAATGACATCTAGGGCAGGGTCCCCATGACCTAATGTCCTCTTTAGTTTTCTTGAGCTAATAAACTAAAGGTATGAGTACATACAAGAATATGGCTCATGGTGTCATGTAGGTTAATTCAAGTGAATGACAACTTGTCTTAACTAATTCGTTGAAGATGAAGGGTTTTATTTTTAGTATGTATTAAACAAAAATAGAATTGATTCATGAGAGTTTATATTCACCTTCTGATTGGAAAAAACCACACACTCATTAATTTTTAAGTAAGTGTGATGTTCTGAATGCCATAAGTTGTACAGGAGGTATACGTGTGAAGTTTTTGTAAAGTTGTAGCAGCTGATCAGTACAGATTGTCACTGACTTATGATGGTTCAATTTAAGAGTTTTCGACAGAGTTCATCAGAATATTCAGTATATTTTCAGCTTACAATATTATGGTCAGCCTCCAGTGTATCTATTGGAATGTATCCCATTAAGTTGAGAAGCATCTGTAGTTTGTATTGAATATAGTATGTTGTATCAGTTAGCTGTTGTCATAATAATGTTGTATGTTGGGTTCTCCAAGAACCAGATTCTTTTTTGAAACAGAATCTTGTTGATGATGCTGTGCTGTAGCATCACCATAGCTCACTGAAACCTCAAACTCCTTGGTTCAAGCCATACTCCTGCTCCAGCCTCTGGAGCAGCTGCAAGTACTGGCACCCACCATCACACCCAGCTGATTTTTCTATTTTTTGTAGAGATAGGGTCTTGTTCTTTCTTAGGCAGCTTTCAAACTAAAGGATCGTCCTGCCTTGCCCCATAGAATGCTAGATTGCAGGTGTGAGCCACCACACCCCGCTTTAGGAACCAAATTCTGATGGTGATTTTCATGCAGGAAGTTCATTAGGGAGTATCCTTGGTATCAACACCTGTGCAAGAGAAGAGACAGAAATAGGAATGGTTAGTGGGAGAAGGTGAGCTATGATACTGTCTGAATGAATGCCTCAGTTGATTCCATGCTGTACATAGAGAGTTGTCCCAAATCAAGTTATCGCTGTATCATTTGGTGCAGGCTATCTGAGGAAGGGAATATGGACTTTGGGTGATAAACTTTTGTTAAATTGAGATAATGCTATAGACAACCAACAGCTGAGGACTATCTGCTCATAGCACTTTTGACCAACCACCAGGTGAATTAAGTTTATTATTCTCATGGAGAATTGTTTAGTAGGCATTACATTGCCCTAAATTCAAGTGACTTATAACAAGCATTAATTTCTCATCTGAGGGTTGTCTAGGATTCTGCTGAACCTGTCTGGACTGATGTAGGTTGCCAAGCTACCTATCTGTTTATTTTTCTCCCCCTCTGGACAAAAGTCAGTAGCACAAGATAGCAAGGCCAGAATGTTCAAACACATGTCAAGGCTTGGTTGTGTCATATGCCTTAACATCCTATTGGCCAACTAAGTCACACAGCCACGCCCAGCATCAGGGGGGTAGAACACTTTTCTGTGAAGGTCCAGGGGAGGGAGTGAATATTTGCCTAACAATAGTCCTATCTCCTGTAGTGTGATTCTGTTTAATGAACCAAAGATGAGAATTCCACTGCCAAGATTTCCTTGTCAGTCTTTCTCCTAAAATATTTCTATTTGTCATCTCCATCTGTTATGAATGAGATGAAATGTGACAACACCTTCACTGCTTTTTGGCAGAGAGAACAGCTTGTGCTGCTGGGTTCTTATGATTTTTAAATTTTAGATTTGAATGGATTTTGCAGTGTGTATCTGCATCTCTATTGCAAAGATGCTATCTTTGCACAGTATTTATCTGGAGGGAAGACTTTCAGTTTTTTTGTACTTAGTTTAAAAATTATTTTTCTTATTTTAAATTGAAATATACATGTAATAATGTATATAGAGTGCCCTATACTTTGTACATAGCTTATAATTTTTCATATGTGTGTGTATCTATGTAACTACAATCAGGTATACATGAAGTACATTCCCAGTGCTCCGGAAGCTTTCCTTATACTCCTCCTCTGAGGTAATCACTATTCTGACTCCTCTCACAATTGATTAGTTGTTTCTTTTGCAGGGAGAATGGGGACAAAAGATCTCATTCTTGGTTAAGGAAAGCACCCCCAGAGAAATAGGAAAATTAAAATATGTTGTTGGGTGCCAGATATCAGGGTCCTGCCCCAGGAATAGCGTCCACAAAGGCCTGTGGAGCTGGCTGTGACCTACTGAAGAAATATAAAGAGTTAGAAACAACAGTAAAGAAAGAGACATGAGGGTGGCGCCTGTGGCTCAAGGAGTAGGGTGCTGGCCCCCATATGCTGAGGGTGGTGGGTTCAAACCCAGCCCCTGCCAAAAAGAAGAAAAAAAAAAAAGAGTCATGAGACATAGAGTAGAATTAAAAGTGGGAGCTCAGGGGTCTATTGCCCTTTTGTGGGATTCAGGCAATGGCACTGAGAGTTTGCTCCACTCTGCTTTTATTGAAGTCTATTTGCCCAGAAGGTAAGATGAAAGAGGGAACAAAGATGCCAGCAGTTTCTCTGATTGGGCATATCAGCTCCTATTATTATTATTATTATTAACCTTAAGGGTAGTCTTGAGAAATCTTAAATCAGAGCCTTGTATTGGGAGAGCCTCCCGTTGAGATCATACACACAGATTTCTTAGAAGGTGTTAAACTCCACTCACCACCACAGAGGATCTTCCTCTGCCATCGGGTTATAAGCTCTTCTGCACATACCTCAGGGCCGAGCTACTCCCTTGATCTCTGCCCCAGGCAAATGCAAATCTCCACAATGGGTATCTGCTTTGTCTGTTTACTGAGCAGGAAATGACCCAGTTAATGTATCTTTCTAGGTCTTGTCATAGCCTCTTCTATGACCATTTTTCCTCAGAGTGCTTGCAGACCCAGCAGGGGTGTTTGTAAGATATATTCCCTAACAGGCTAGCATTTTAGAAAAGGCAGGAAGCTTGCTAGCAATGGCTACCTTAAATGTAAACTAGCTAACTTTTCTTTGTTCTGACTCACTCAGCTTACTTTTTAATTTTCCTCTTATTCTGGGGTGTTTTCCTTTGCCAAGAATGGGGTCTTCAGTCCTCCTTCTCCCTGCATCTTTTATCAAACTTGTCTGGATTTTCAAGTTTTTATTATCTTACTGATAAACTATAAATCATTGGTTATATGTCAAAGTACTGGGTCCTTTCTTAGCTTATTTCCTTTATTTAGCTATATTTTTAAATTGGATTTTGCCACTTCTATTGTAAAAACTGTATTTTATGTTTTACTTAAAGCTTTCAAGGGTAGGATTAGACTATATTAATAACAGTCTATTCAAAAGAAACTTCTGTGTGTATGTGTCAGAAAGATGGGTTTAATATAGACTTCTAGCTCATAGTGTGATCTGATTTCCTTTGTGAAGTTGATTGTCAATTTTAGCAGAACTATTTCCCAGGAATTTTACACTATACACACTTGATGGTATGTTTACTTTCTACACATACCTTACTGATTGGTACTGTGCTCTCATCTGGGCTGTAGTATACATGGGGGCTTTGGAGGTTTCATGTCTCCTGGTCAGCTGTAAGTCTGACCTATTCTTTCCCATTTGGGGCATGGTACAAGAGCTCTTCTTCCAAAAGTAAATGCTTCTTCTGGGTTGGTGCTTATAGCTCAGCAGCTAGGGTGCTGGCCACATACGCCAGGGCTGGCGGGTTCAGACCCAACCCCGGCCTGCCAAAAAACAGTAACAACTACAAAAAAAAAAAAAACCAAACAGCCAGGTGTGTAGTGGACACCTATAATCCCAGCTACTTGGGACACTGAAGCAAGGCAATCGCTTGAGCCCAAGAGTTTGAAGTTGCTGTGAGTTGTGACATTATGGCACTCTACCCAGGGCAACATAGTAAGACTCAGTCTCAAAAAAAAAAAAAAAAAAAAAAAAGAACAGAACCTTTGAAACAACGTATATTATCACTTAAGATTTTTGTCAGAAACACCTAATAAAGGCTAAGATATTAGTTTGGTTTTTTGAAGTCTTATTAGATACCAGCCCAAATCATTAAAATATCTATAAGAAAAGTCTTCCATTAAAAGACTTAAAATCCATTAATGCTTTGAGTTGTTGAGAGAAATGCGTTTAATTCCATGACTTTGGTTTTAGAGTACCTGTTAATTATAAAAATTACTTTTATCTCTTAAGGAATTTCAGTGTCACAGCTAATTTGCATAAATATTTTGTTTTTTGGTTTATTTTGGGGAGACAGTATTGCTTTGTTGCCCTGGCTAGAGTGCAATGGCATTATCATAGCTCACTGCAAACTCAGACTTCTGGGCTCAAGCTGTCCTCCTGCCTAAGCCTCCTGAGTAGCTAGAACAACAGATTTCCTGCTACCATAGTCAGCTAATTTTTCTATGTTTAGTAGAGATGGGGGTCTTGCTCTTTCTCAGGCTGGTCAGTCTTTCAATTTTTTTATCCTAAATTTAGGAATTAAAAAAACTGTTAATGGAAATAAGTTATTAGTTGAAGGGATTCCTAAGTGCTTTTGGTCTTTATTATCATTTTCATACATCACTTATTAAAAATCAAAAATTATAATAGTCCTCCTTAACTACGGAGATACGTTCCAAGACCCCTCAGTGAATGCCTGCAACTGCAGATGGTACCAAACCCTCCATATACTGTTTCTTCCTACATACCACACAGACAGTGAAGTTTGTGAATGGGACACAGTAAGAGATTAACAACAACAATAATTATAGAACAATGATAAAAATACCTTGTAATAAAAGTTACAGTATGGTGTCTCTCTTTCTCTGTCTATCTCAACGTAGCTTTATTGTACTTTATTCACCTGATTATAAACTGCATTTGGCAGTGAGTAATTGAAACCACAGAATGCAAAGTCAGGGACAAGAGTAGACTAATGCCTTCAGAGATGATGTAAAAGTCTATGAAAGTATATACTACAACTAAGCTGCAAGGTTTGTCTAGTAGGTTAGCTAGTTCTGAAATTTGCAGAGTACAAGCAGTGAGTCACAATCAGTTCTAACAATTTTGCAACCCCTGCTGGGGAAGAATGAGAAGAAAACCACTTGAAAGTTGAAAGTTATTATCTATGGTTATGACATATAACAGCAGAAGACTACACATGGTCAGTGGCCTACACTATGATTATAACTAGGAAATTGACCATGAAATTTCTTGCTTTATTTTGTAGAATCCAATGGTTTATGTGTGATGTTAACCCTTGTTGAAGCAGTTTGGCACTATCCCTAAACATACCTGTGTGTTCTGAATACTACCTTGGGCTCTGTCAAAAAATTCTTGTCTATGCCTTTATTTAACATCTTAGTTAATTTATCACAGTGCATACAGATTTTAAATGCATGCTTTTGCTGCTAATTTTTCTTTAATTAATATTAGCTGATATTTGAGCTTATTTTATGCCCTGTACCAGTAGGGAATGTTCCCAGTCCCCTGGAAGATATTTAGGGATCACTTAAATGTGAAAAATTCTTTTTATACAAATGAGTATAAAATGTTTTACCATTTAAAGATCTTTCACATACATTCTCATGTGATCCTCACAACACCCTTATAAGGTAGGCAGCACAGATACTCTTCTCATTTAGCAGAAGAGAAAAGTGAATCTCAGAGCAGTTAACTGATGTGCCTCATGTTCTATAGTTAGTAAATAATGTGTATTAATGTCAATCTTCAGCCTAAAAATTCACCAGTTTTCTCTTATACTTACCTGCTTCGCAGAAATAATGAAGATAAAGTGAATTCAGGGCTAGACAAATGCTTTGGTATAAGTACAAGTTGTACTTAACAAGTATAATTTTCCACGATATGTGGCTCATTCCCCTTCTCTCATCCCAGCTTATGCATGAACCCAATTATATATTGCCTCTGTTCTATGCTCAGCTAAGTAAAGCAGGGAGAACAGTGTGATCCTGTTTGAGGTTATATAAATTGCAATCAGGGTTACTGCTGTTATTCTGCCAATCAAAAAACAACACAAAAAGGCCAGTGAGCAACTAGGATACACTAAAGCACAGAGCAAAACAAGACCAGATTATCAGATAATTATTCAGAAGGAAAGTCTAGTGTCAGAATTCAAACTGGCACACATGTATACATAGTTAACCTAAAGCAAAGTAATGGCAAAGACAGTTCTGTTCTGCATTATATAAACAGGAGCAGAAGATACATGGTATCCCTGCAAAAGCATCTTGTGTCACACAGATCTCTCCAGCTGCCTACAGGGGGTATAAATAACAGTGTCATCTTCATTTTAAAGAATGAGTGGTTAAATAGATTTTTTTTCAAGTTGAAAAAAAAAAAAGAAGAATGATTATACCTGTGCTCATATCCAGAACTAGCAAAGTAGCCCATGCTAAACTTCTTAGACAAAATAAAACCAGTACCATAATTCCCAATCAAACTAATAAACAGAGTGCCTTTTTAGGTAAGGAATTTGATGTTTGTGTTTAGCTTTTTTTTTTTTTCAGTTTACTTTGAATTCTTCTGGTTTAAGACCCAAAGAAAGTTATGTTGAGTTTTTATTGGTGATTCTAAGTATATTTGTTTAGTACAGTTAAAGTGTTTTAGGTGAATGTAACATATTAAGGTGTTCATATTAAGAGTTCTATATCATTTGTTCAGAAAAAATATAATATAAAAACTGTTCACATTATACAAAACCACTTTTTGGTGCCTTTCTCACTGAAAAGAATCTATTCAGCACACTTCTCCTGAGGTAGTTTACAATGAGCAATTTTTGTTTTCAGTTTCTCATTTTCTTCTATAATAGTTTCATATTTCTCTCTCTTTTCTGTGAATTCTAAGTGAAGCAGCTCTATTTCTGGGTTTTCTGGAGCAGGAGCTCCTAAGTGATTTTTTAAAAAATCCAAACCACTACCAACACACACCGCAGTCCATGTGTCGAGCAGCCCAGACTTCTCCAGGTACCTCTGCACCTGCACATGCCTTGAGTGAACAGCCTTGTAATGGATCATAGAGACAGCTACAGTGGTTTCACTGGTGCCTAAGACCTTGACCTTGGGCCAGATTCTTGAGAGATCTTTATTGCATAGAAGCAAAACTATCCCCATTTGTGATATTTTTAAAAAATAGGAGATATTTTGCATAAAAGATGTAAGACTTGATGTTTATATACTAGAAAATCTGGGTGGTGGGAGGGAAGACAATAGAACTGCTTCTCAGTTGGCCAAGGATTCGATCACTTTGCCAATCAAATCTTCATGATACTCATGGCCTTATCTGGGAAACAGGCAGAGCTGACAGTCCTCTTTTGCAGTTTTCCTGATGCACATTCAAGTGTATGTACATGTTATGAACGAATTTCTTTCTCTCTAGTAGAAAAAAAAAAAAGAAGGATTTCGAAAACTGCAGAAGTCATGCAGTTTTGGAAACTAGTTTAATCATTGCTTTAATTGGATGAAATGGTTTTAAATATATAGCAGGTATTTTTATAAAAAGCTGATTATATGTCTTGATCTATATTTTCTCCTTTCATGTTATTCTTTAGATCACTCTCCCATAGAATGTTTTAATATAATATACAAAGCCCACTCTGGCCTAGCCGTTCCAAGCAAGGCTGGTCATTTATACTTTTTTTTTTTTTTAAGAGACAGAGTCTCACTTTATTGCCCTCAGTAGAGTGCTATGGTGTTACAGCTCACAGGAACCTCTAACTCCTGGGCTTAAGCAGTTCTCTTGCCTCAGCCTCCCAAGTACCTGGGACTACAGGCACCTGCCAGAACGCCTGGCTATTTTTTTGTTGCAGTTTGGCTGGGGCCTGGCTCAAGTCTGCCACCTTCAGTATATGGTGCTAGTGCCTTCAGTATATCGTGCTAGTGCCCTACCCACTAAGCCACAGGCGCCACCTGGTCATTTATTCTTGGTATTCCAAAATCTTGGCTCAGCGCCTGTGGCTCAAGTGGCTAAGGTGCCAGCCACATACACCTGAGGTGGCAGGTTCGAATCCAGCCCGGACCCACCAAAAACAACAATGACACTGCAACAAAAAATAGCCGGGTGTTGTGGCGGGCGCCTGTGTGGTCCCAGCTACTTGGGAGGCTGAGGCAGGAGACTCGCTTGAGCCCAGGAGTTGGAGGTTGGTGTGAGCTGTGATGCCACGGCACTCTACCCAGGGGGATAGCTTGAGGCCCTGTCTCAAAACAAAACAAAAAAAATCTCATCCAAGTTAATCATATTGAACATGGATATGTACTTTTGTCTATTCAATATGTGTATATAAAT
>CAUYQV010007903.1:0-21408 GCA_963574575.1 Galagoides demidoff
CTTACTTGCAAATCATATTTTGGAGTCCATTGCTAGAGAGTTAGTGTGGTCTTTTGGGAGTCTTGAGACAACCTGTTTTTTCATCTTGCCGGAGTTCTTATGCTGGCTCCTTCTCATCTGGAACTTTTCTCTCAGTTCAAAACAGACAGCTTTGTGGTCTGCCTCCTCTCTTGGGAACTCTGCTCTTCAATGTAGGGAAGGAAAGTGCATATGTGCTGCCTTTGGCTTATCAAGTTAGGTACCCACTGGTGTGTTGCTGGAAATGTGGGTCAGTTGGCCCTCAGACCCCTAGGAGAGTGTCCAGGTTCTAGAAGTTGTAGACTGGTCAGGTAATCCCCAGATCCCAGGGGCCTGGTGGCATGCTTGAATCCTGGGTGGAACAGACTGAGACTGTGCTGACAACCTTGTCTTGAAGCTT
This sequence comes from Galagoides demidoff, assembly GCA_963574575.1. NCBI lineage: Eukaryota > Metazoa > Chordata > Mammalia > Primates > Galagidae > Galagoides > Galagoides demidoff. The sequence goes on from CAUYQV010007903.1 coordinate 419, forward strand.
CCCTGAGTTCAGGTACTGGGTGTAATAGTGAAGAGTGGGCTAATCTCCTGCTTCAGAAGAATGTTCAGAAAGGAGACATGTGGAGCCTGGGACAGAATGGTGGGCCTCTCTTGACGATGTTAGCAGAGTAGGGCAACTGTGGCACAGGAAAACCACTCCACCTCCATCTCTCAGCAGTGTCTGCAGTCTCTGTCCTTCAGGGCTACAAAGGTGCGCAGATTCCCAGCTCTTAGCCTGGCCTAGCTGCAGCAAAGGTAGTGGGGGCTGCTTAGTTTGCTGTGTGTAGGGCTGCCAGGTTGGCTGTGGGGTATGGCTGAAGTGCCCCATGTGGAGAGGGAGTGTCATGCCAGGGCTTTGCCTCAGGGAGGATGAGCTTCACCAGGATGAGACAGGCAGCTAGCGGAGAGGATGACTACACTGCCTTCCCTCAGAGAAGGCAGTAGCTTTTGTCCTCGGGCACGTCTGCTTACTGTGGCTTTTAGAGGTAATGCTTTTTAGAGCTCAGGCCCTAAGCTCTGTAGCATCCTGGGTATGGTATGGTAGATGCTCTGTACCAGGTAAAGCAGCCACTAGCAAGTGCCCTGGATTAATTGTCCCCTGTGGAATCCTCAGGGATTGGCTGTCCCAAGCAGACACAGCCACAGCTGCCTTGGCAGCAGCCAATGGAAAAAGTAGGAAGTTGAAGCCTTGGAACCTATTGTCTTAAAGGGCCTTCTTGGATGCTGTACTTTTCCCTCAGCTAGAAGTAGCAAATCCTGGATGCCAAATTCTGGGGGCTCCACAGTTCCCGTGGTACCCCCTGGTCTGAGTGGGTGTTGGGGAGAAGAGAATCAGTGATGTGGGAACCAGGCCAGGAGAGCTGTAAAAGCACTGCCCGTCTGTGAAGGGGGGACACGAGCTGCTCCCGCTGTGCTGAACCAGGCCTGGGAGCAGAGTCCTACTGGGGGTGTTCCCTCCATGAGCCTAGAATTAATGGTCCACACCAGGAGAGCGTGCCTGTGAGAAGAGGCAGCTTTGTTTACATCCCTGGATGGCTGGGGGCAGGGGAGTCCCTGTCACCACGTCCCTCCTCAGATTGTTCAGCTTCTGCCTCTCAAATTGGCACCTTGGTCCTGTGACTGGAGGGGTAAGGCCTCCTCCAGGTAAACAGCGTGGGCCCATTGCTGGGGGGTGTGCCTTGTGCTTACATCTGAGTCACACTGCCGCTGGTGACAGGGCAGTGGGAGCTGTCCAAGGAGTAGTTTGGAGGGCTTGAGCACCCTGTCGCTGCACAGGATAGGGCCATCGCTGCCTCAGCCAGAACTTAGTCCAAGAGTGGGTCACTTTCCAGTTTCAAAATTCCAAAACGGTATTTGAATGAAGGCAGGGCCTCTTCCAGGCCAATAGCGTGGGTAAAATGCTGGGGGTAGTGCTATCTGCTTGCATTTTATTCTCACAGGCTGCAGCAGGGCGGTGGGAATTGTTCTAGGTATGTTTAGGAGAGCTCCATTATTCCCACTCAGCTGGATGGGACTGTGTCTGCCCGAACTCAGCCCAAGAGCAGGATGATGTCCAGGTTCAAACTCCAGAAATGGCACCAGGGTCTGTGGTAAGAGAGAGCAGGGCCCTTCTCAGGCAGGCTGTGCTGGCTGGAAACATGAGGAGTGCAGTTCCCTTGAGACTCGGTTCCACAGCAGCCAGATGCAGGATGTTCAGCACCATCCCAGCTATGGGCTGCGAACCCTGGTTTCCCTCCCCTTCCCCACCCAGGGGAGGACTGAAGCCACACTGAGCTTCCTCCCAGGCTCCAAAAATGGCGCCTTCGACCTGTACCAGAAAGCCTGGAACCCCACTCAGGCAGGCAGCTTGGTCAAGAAACTGTGGCACATGCTGCCCACTCATATCTCAGTCTCAAACACAGGGAATAGCACAGAGCTCCCCAGGGTGCGTGGGAGCGCTGCCCTTCTTCTTCCCTCCACAGAGCTATGCGGTGGCTGCAGGCACACCCACGGTTCCCCAGTGCCGGGCTCCTAGAATGGTGCCTGACACCAGCTGTTGTAGGCTGAGCTGTCTGCGGGATTCGACATGGGCTCCCTTTATGAAAGCATCTCTGCCATCTGCCAGCAGCTCCCTATGTTAGCTCTGAGTCCAGGGGATTCTCTTGTAGTGAAGATCATAAAAGTTTGTCTTGGCGAGTAGAACCTGGGGGCTTCCCTCTTACTGTTTTACCACATGCAGGAGATTGTCCCAGCTATGAGCCAGCTCCCGGCCAGGTGTGTTAGCTGATCCCTGTCATTACCCACTTTTGGTGCTTCTAATTATTTCCTTGGTGAATCCTAACTTTCCTTCTTAGATGATCTGTTTAAAATGTGAGAATCTATTTCCTCTCCGTGGAGAAGGCACTTCCTATCTGTGTCTAGTTGGCTAACTGGGTCCTATCCTCACAGTCATTCTTTAACCTCATTTATTTTACTAGTAATATTTGGCATTTATCCTCACACCTTATTGTTAAGGGTCATGATTATTTTAGTAAAGACTTCTTATTGCAAAGGAAAAAATTCTTATATACTAACTTAAACAAAAAAAAAGAGATAACTCAGCTGAGAAAGACAGTGGTGAGGTCATATGAGGCAAAAATGGATTTGGGCTTCAATGTTAAGCTCAATCCACCATGACTTGACTCACTTTGTCCTCTGACATATGGAATTATGGGTTTCTTAGATGGTCTGAGAAGATGCTTGCCTGCATATGGAAATACACATTCTCTCACAGCCCTGTGTTCATGAAGGCAAGAAGGCACCTCCTTCACCCATGGCTTCAGCAGCTTAGATCTCAGGGATCTAAGATACGTGTTCAGATCACAGTGTACAGGTATGTGTCAGTTTGAACTCAGATCCAGGCTCTGCCAAATTGCACTTGTTAATTTCCATGTCTATTGCCTTCTGGATGGGTTTGGAAAATGAGAATGCATTTCTGGTGAGATAATGGAGGGCAGAGGTATGAATACAGAAGGTTACTCCCACCCACCTATCCATGCCTCAGGGGTATTTCCAATGAACGCTACTTCTGCTTATGGTCAGTGCTTGCTGTATGGGTCTTTTTTTTTTTTTTTATGTGGTCCCAGCCCCCATGCAACAACCTCCCCAAAGGTTTGGCTTCCACTAGGAAGCACCAGCTCTTAAGCTCTGGTAACATTGTGCCTGTAGCCTGATGGGTAGCAGCATTTTCTTACTGTTGTTAATCTGAGTTTCTTTGTTTTCACTGTTTTCTGTGGCAACTCAGATCTTTTAAAATCATTGTTCTAGTTCCCCATATGAAATTCCTCCCACTAGACTGGCTACCTGGCATAAGCTTCAGATTCTTTTTCTTTTTTTCTTTTGTGTGACTATGAGTGTGTATATGATCAAGTTATATTATTTGTGTTTGTAAAGTAAAGCCCATAGACTTAGCTGTAGTTGAGTCCTTGACCCAGGAAGTGTGCCATACATCCCTACCTTGTACCCAGTAGGCGGGCATTACTCAGCCTTCCCTTCCCTTTCTTGAATTGAATTGTGGTTTTCTGTCACGTGAGCCTGTAGTTGTCGATCTACTGGTTTTAGTACTGAGTGCACGGGATACTTGCTTTTCCACTTTCATGATATTTTACTTTGGAGACTGTTCTTCAAATCCATCTAGGTAAATACAAAAGACGTAAACTCTCTATCTTTTTCATGGCTGAATAGTATGCCATGGTATAAATGTGCCACCATTTATTAATCTATTCATGGATTGATGACACTCTTGGGCTGTTTCCACATCTTTGCAATTGGGAATTGAGCTGCTGTAAACATTTGAGTGCAAGTGTCTTTATGGTAAAATGATATTTTGGGGGTGGGAAGCTGTAGAGATCTAGGTTCCATTTTCTGAATTAAACCCTGAATGACAACCCTACCCTGGGGCATATGCCCTTCACTGAACCAGTCACTGAGGGCAAAGGATGAGGTCCTTTGTTTGGAAATGTCTCATTCATTTCCCCCTTCTTGTGGTAAGAAGAAAGGAGACCTGGAGTATGTTACCAGAAAAAAAGGGGGGAAAGAAAACATACTGGACTGCCAATAACAATGGTTACCAAATTAGATATTCATTTTGATCTCATAGCCAGTAAACCTGAAGAAAATCCAAATCAAATATTTTTTAAAGCAATACTGCACAATAGAATTATTCATAAGTGAATAGTAGAAATATCTCTTAACTGATTTTAAATTTATAAATATTTCATCACATTCTGTTCCAATCGTTTCTTTTCCTGGTTCATAACGAGAACTAATATAGTGAGGATCTGTTTTGAGTCACATGTTGTAAAATAAGATAGGTAAGGTACTTACTTACTTAGCTTCACTATAAAGTCCAAACTCAGAGTTCATTTGCCCACTTGACAGACAAAGAAACTGAGGTGAAGTAATTTGTCCCACATCACAGAAGTCAGGGGTATGGGGACAATGTCAGCCTCTTTTTCTGGTATTCCAGAGCCTATGCACTTTCTGTTACATCAATATGCCGTGCCCCTAATACATGCATTTCTCTCTTGAACTGCATTGAGTTGGCATTTCTCTGATCATATTTTAAAATGTCTTCACTCAGAAATTATCCAGGTTTCACTTTATAGTAAAATCCCTTAATCGTAAAATCAGCCTATTTGCCAGTAGACTTCTGTAATGGAATTTCCTCCTACACTGTCCAGAATGAGTCCCTTTTTCCTTTATCTTCACTTTTTACTGGGCATTAGCATAATGCGCTCCATGGTGTTACCAACAGACCAATGTGGGGGTCAGACTAATATAATCATATATAAACTCTCTGTCTGCCATAACACGCTGTGTTTCCAAAGGGTAAAAAAGGTATTTAAACATTTATTAGATACTTACTGGGTGTACTTTCTACAGAGGGATTCTGGAACATTCCGTACAAGTTATTGTAGCAGAAAAGATAAAGTTATTTGAATCAGAAAGTCTGTGATTTTTTCCTTTAAATGTTAAGAGAATGAAAGTTGTCAGGACACCCCTAGAAACCAGTTAAGACATTGGATGGTCTGACCCTCTAGGACAGTGGTCCTCAATCTTCCTAATGCTGCAGCCTTTTAATAGAGTTCCTGTGGGTCGCAACCCACAGGTTGAGAGCTGCTGCTCTAGGACAATAACTGTGTGGTTTACATAAAGAAAATGTCCACCATAACAATTAAAGTAGGTACTATAGGCTGCTTAATTTACTCAAAGTTGAGCTAACACATGCTGTGAAGAGCTCTCTTTTATTCCCATCAGTGGATGACACTCTTTCTTTTTTTAGGGTTGATTTCTATTTTCTGCAGCTGAGCATAAAAGTACACTGACTAACATAGTCTGCAATTTATCTGTGTTCCTAGGACCATCTGTAAGAATTTATGCCTTTCCTTGGAATCTGATTAATTCTAGCAACAAGTCTTTGTTTTTAATCTGTGAAATTAAGAAGGTGCAATACATTTTATATTTAAAATTTAATTTTTATTTTAAAAAAACGGCGAGCCTAATATTCAAAAAACATTCTGCACTTTAAAATTGATTCCCCTGACTAATTCTTTTTTGTGCACACACACATTTTCATGTAAAGGCATAAATATCATTTGTTTAATTTTTTTCTCTTTTTTTTTTTTTTTTGAGGCTTCACTTCTCCTGTCCTTCTCCTCTGTCCTTCATTCGCGTCTCTTGCTGCTGTTGGGTAATTCTTGTCAATAACATGGTTTATATCCTTTCATCTTTTTCATTAAATATTCATAGATAAACATAGACACTTCCCAGGAAGGATTTTTGGTCAAAAAAATAGATTATGTAATATACATTTTTATTCATCTTAATTATCTCATTGGATAGAACCTTATGGAAATTCTCCAAATTATTTATCATAGCCCTATTTCATTATTTTAATAACTACATAATAGTCCAAGGAATGGATATATAACAGTTTGTCGATCTTTTCCCTATGGGTGTTCATGTTTTTCATGTTAAGTTTTTATGCTATTATACTGGGAACAAAGCTATTTAATACATGTTCTTTTAAGTGTGTCCTTATATCCTGATGCTTTACTTTTTATGAAATGGATTCTAAATAGTGAGAGCACTAACAATGGATACTGACATATTGTTTTTCAAAAGGACCACAAAACACATACTTCTACCAGTTTGGGATAAGATTATGCATTTTCCCGTAAGTTCCAAGCATTGAAGTGTTTATGTATTCATCAACAAGATAAAGCTGCTGCCCTTATGATCTGTACATCAGTAGTTGTGATAGATAATAAATAAGTAAATAACATTATAATGTCACATATATGTTCTGAAGAGAAATAAAATAAGCTTAGGGAATAGGAATGGGGGTGACTATTTCAATTAAGGTGGTTAAAAAATCTCTCCATAGAGATTGTGGTAGAGGCCAGATGAAGTGAGGGAGTGGGCCGTGAGCTATCTGGAGTAGGAGCAGGTTTTCAGAGAGAAAGAACAGTAAACATAGGAGGTTAGGAAAGAGCTTGATATCAGAGCAGACAGCCTAGAGGTCTTTCTGGTCCAACACAATGTTTTGGACTTATTTTGTATTTCCTCTGCCTCTGCAGTGGAAGTGAGAGATGGGGTCTTGCTCCAAGGTGGTAGCAGTGGAGATGGTGAGAAACAACCTGAATCAGGATACATCCTGAAGACAAAGCTGACAAGGGATGCTGATTATTTGGCTGTAGGAGGTGAAAAAAAGAAATGACCATGATGACCATGTTGCCAAATAACACGGAGTTCCAATGAATCCTATGCCCAACTTCCCCTAACATTCACCTCTTGCATAACCATGGCAAACTTGTCAATACTAAGCAACTATCAGTGATATATGGTCTTATTACCCAAAGAACAAACTCAGATTTTACAGGTTAGCCATAGAGGTACTTTTGGGGATCTAGGATCTAATCAAGGATATCACATTGAATTTCATCATTATATCTCTTTAGTCTCCTTTATCTGTGACAATTCCTCAGTCTTTCTTTATTTTTCATTATCATGCCTTTTTTGAAAAGCATTAGTCAGGTTTTTTCAGAATGTTCCTCATTCTAAATTTTTTCTGATTTTTTCTTATGATTAGACTGAGAGCATGAGTTTTGGGGAAGAATATCATGGAAGTGAAGTATTCTTCATAACAAATCATCTCTGAGAGAATATACTGTAAGCATGATGTAATAATACTGATTATCTTAATGTTTGTCAATTGGTTGAGATAGTACCTTGCAGGTTTCTCCACTGTAACATTACTCATTACTATTTTTATTTTTTCATACTCGATTTTTTTTTTTTTAGAAACAACTGACTAAGACCAGCTCACACTCAAAATGAGGAATGGGGATTCAGCTCCTCTTCTTGAAGAGGGAGTATCTATATATGTTATTGGAAATCTTTTGTAAGGAAAATTTTTTCTTTCCCTTTATTAATTTATTTGGTAATTTACTTGTGCTGGTAAGAACTCATTCATTTTATTCTTTGGGTTGTAATCTTGTCATTAATTTTTGTTGCCTAAATTCTTCCAACTTTGACCCTTGAGAGCTCTTTCAGATTGGGCATTGTACACTGTTGACATGACTTTGATTTTTTTCCCCTTAGTTTCTTAATTTCCCTTACACAGTGTTTCAAGCTTATTTTGTATTTCCTCTGCCTCAGTCCTAGAATAAGGCATTTCTCTAAGGAGCTAGGTTTTTAATTGAAGAATTGAATAAATGGTGATGACTTGTCCTGAAATGGAAAAGCTAAGGGAGGAGGAAGCCTGAAGAGTACATTTTTTTTCTGGATATATTAGTTTGAAAAGCCTATTAGCTATTCTTGTGGAGCTGTAACATCGAGCAAGCACTGGATATGAGTTGAAAGCTCGGAAAAGAGCTTAGTCAAGAGACCTAAATTTTGGAGTTGTCAGTAAATGGTGCTATTTAAAGACAGGCAACTGAGTTTGATTTCCCAGGACAGAGTCCACTGAAATCCCTTAAGCATATAGACTTCAGGAAGAATGGAAGAAATTAGGCGGAGAGGTTAAGAAAGGGCAACAAATAAGTTGGCGTGTGTGACATCCTACAAGGCAAGGGAAGAACTATTTCAAGAAACAAAAAGTGATTACCTGAGTCAGACTCAGAGATTAAAGAAGATAAAGACTCAGAATTGATTGTTGGATTTGGCCATTGTAGTTCATGTTCACCTTTTGTAGTTTTTCAGTAGCATTGTGGAAACAAAGCGTAGTTTGTATGGGTTCAACATAGAAGTGTAGCTGAGGGATGAAGCGTGCCCGCTTTTGAAGGATTTTGTTATAAAATGGAGCAGAGAATTAGAGTGATAATGAGATGGGAAGTGAAGGTAAATGAAAAAAATCATTTTAAGATAAGAGACATTATAACATATTTGCATATAGATGGGAGTAATCTAGTGAGATGGAAAAAGCAATGATGATGTGAGAGAAAGAAGGTGTAATTAAAGTAGTGGAGACCTACGTTGGTGAAAGGAAATGAGATCAATTTTTGTAAGTGGTGAGAGGCGCGAGTCCAGTTTCAGTCTTTTCCACGTGACTAACCAGTTTTCCCAGAAATATTTGTAAAATAGGGGTTCTTTTCCCCAGTGTATGATTTTGTTTTGTTTATTGAACATCAATTGGTGATATGTGACTGGTTTTATTTCTAGGTTCCTCCGTAGATCTATGTCTCTTATTTTTATGCCAGTACCATGCTGTTTGGATCACTAAGGACTTGTAGTATAAGCTGAAGTCTGGTAACGTGATGCCTCCAGATTTGTTTTTATTTCTTAGAATTGCATTGGCTATTCAGGTCCTTTTTTGGGTTCCATATGAAGCAAAGAACTGTTCTTTCAAGTTCTATAAAGTATGATGTTGGTGTTTTAATCGGGGTTGCACTATATTTGTAGATCTCTTTGGTAGGCTACATATATTTTTGACAGTTGCACTTCACCATGTGTGTGAAGGTACAGAATTGGAGTAGGGTTGTTATTTTGAAAATGATATGAAATAGAATGAATGTGGGGTTTTCTTCTTTTAAAATAATAGGATTAAATTCTACATGGCAGAATTTCTCTCTTTTGCTAGATTTTTTTGCCCCAAGTCCTTTGCTTCTGTCAAAAGTGGTCTTTTGGAGTAAATTATGTTTTTCCTAATTATAGGCATCTTACCTTTGCAATACTGTATTTTGAGATGCAATTGCAGTTAAAATATTATACTGGACTTGTAAGTTTTATTGTCATTCTAAAAGCATCAGACAATTTCTCTGCTTGCATTCATAGATCGATGTTCCCTTTTGACGTATTTAAACTCTTATATGATCAAGGCTCCTATACATGCAGAAGTTGCCAGCTTAGAGGTTTCCAATTCTGTGATTATGGGTAAACTGTGTTTATTCTCAAAGCTGAAAGACTTGCAAAAAATACTTTCAAGAAGCAGGAACAAGATGCATAACAAGTTTCAAACAAGTTATTTTTTTTATAGCTAATTGGTGAATTATCTGTTGAAAATAATACAAGTTGATTTTATTCAGTCAATGCTATTACTGAGATTTGACCTCCAGTAATCTCAGTGAAGGCTATTGATTAAAATATGACAACAAGAGCCATGTGACTCACTGACATACTAAAGGTGATGTTGAGAGAAAATGTTGACAAACAGGGAAGAGTGCCTTGATCTTGGCCACTCACGATAGTGGCTGGGGTTTGCAGTGTTGTCTGCGGGCAATCAGGAAATCAAAGAGGTTGAAGCAAGGAACCTCGGCCTTCACCTTTCCCTGCAGCATTGCGACATTAAAGGGGTTTCCACAAGTTAAAAAGCCTGTTTTTCTGGTTCTCAATAGAACCCCACCTGTTAGAAAAGACCCAATGTGAATCACAAGAGTTAGGGACACATTTCTATTTTTAACTTTTCATTTTTAATTAATTAATTATTATTATTATTATTATTATTTTTTTGGCCAGGGTTGCTGCCACCTCTGGCATATAGGGCCAGCACCCTACTCCTTTGAGCCACAGACGCCTCCCTTGGGACACATTTCTAAATGATGGTACAGATCTATGTCAACTTTATTTTTTATAGGACTTATAATCAGACATCTGACACTGGGATGCTTTAGATGAACATCCACAGCCTTGTAAGGACAAATGATATTAGTATACACATTCCCATTCTACAAGTTTCACCTTCCTCAAACAATTTTTATAGTTCCTAGGATGATTCTATTTATCCTCACTTCAGTCCAAAATGTTATTTGTTACCATTAAGCCCAGCCACAGTACCAGGATCCCACTCGTGTGGTGATATGGCCTGTGTGAAAACTATCCTACTCGGTCTTGGTCACTTCATAAAGATAGGATTCCAGGCAAAATGGCAGCTGCCACCTATCCTGTGTAGACCACCCATGATGTGCCTATGCTAAGCCCTGACCTTCCTGAGGCACACCACCCAGGGAGGGTTCCTCTCTAAAGCTGCCTCCGAGGGAGTGCTCTAGATTTCAGCAGCACAACTTCTTCAGTTTTCTTTCTCACTTGCATGCGCACACTCAGTTTTCTTAAGACAATCTCACACAGCCATGCCCCCAACTCATATGCACCTATCCACGGTGCTGAACTGGATGTTTCTATCATAAACTATTGGACACAGAAAAGACAATGATCACCAGATCCCCAATACTTGGACCTTTGCATTTAATATGACTTGGTCTTGTCTCCTTTTTCTCTTGTGGTGGACTCGCTCTGCTCCACTGGCTGTAGTTAGGTTACTCCTATCCATAAAGCTCATTTTTATATCATTGCCCTTCAAAGAGGTTAGAGTTTAAGTGTCTAGTTCTATAGCTAAGGTACCTTTGCTTCTGTCTGCATTACAAGTATATAAATTTATATCACCAAATTGTCAATATTTTTGCTTTTCTCCATATCATAACTTAATGCTTAAAAAATTTCTTATTTATTTGGTTGTAAACTACATTATATATTCTGCTTCAGTTTAATAACTGGAAGTTGAAAATACTTAATCTCTTCTCTTAGATTTACCTACATGCCACAAATATAAATTAATCAGTTTTCTTACTTGTACAATAGGGAACTTAAGATGAATAGGAGAGTTCCCATTTTTTATAGCAGTAAAAACTTTATTTTGGGGATAAAATTTTACATGATATTGCAATGGATGAAAAAATGACTTTTCAATAATATGGAATTCATTTTCATTAACAAGAAAATGTGTGTTTAAATTATGAATGACATTCATAGGCATATTTAACTCAGCATCTAATTTGTTTTATTATTTTGTTTTAGTTGCAAATAATTTTTCAAAGTCTATTCAATGGACACTTTCAAAGAGAGACCTATTAGTACACATACTTGCTTGTTGGCTTTTAATCTCTTGGATTATAATCTCAGGATATTCATCTTGAACAGAGAAAACAGGAAAAGTTATTTTCTGAAATGTTTTTTAAAATAATTACAGTGGGTGGCTCAAGTTCTTTCTTCAATGGTCTCCATTGTACCATCACTTAAGTGTGTAATGCTCTGGGCATAGTTTTTTTAAGTTATTTAAAGTTATACCTAAAACTGTACAGCAAGGTGACTATAGGTAATGATAATATATTGTATTCTTGAAAAATGTAAGGGTAGTGGAGGTTTGTATGTCTTCCCACAAAGATGAGAACCATGTGATGAATTTAATTGTTAAATACTAGAATTAACCATTCTACCCTGTATGTATATTTCAAAAATACTGTGTTATACACAGTAAAAACATAATGTCATCGGTCAATAAAAATTATAATAATGAAATAAATAAATTTTAAATCAATCTTTCTGAGATTCCTTAAGTTCTTCTGCTGAATCTGGGCTTCCTAAAAACCAGACTGAGCTCAATAACCTCTATTACCATTACAATTCTCATCACTACTTGGAATTTCTGTACTATTATTGTATCTCAGATATTCTAGTTTGTTCTAAATCTTTATGTCAGATAAGGAAGGTATTCAAGTTGAAAGCCCCTAGAGAAATAATCTTCCTAAGATAATATTTTTTTCTCAAAGATTTTGACATTTTAAGTTTGTTGAAGTGACAACAGCGTAACTTGCCTGCTCAGGGTATTTCTTCTTTCAAGTAAGACATTTGTAATGTTTCTGCACTAGCTATTATCTCTGACTATCCTCAGTGATAATTCAGTTATGCTTATTGTGGAAACGCAATAAATGAACTCCTCTTCACAAATTTTTCTATGTAATTTTTAAGGAATGTTTTTGCATTTGTATATGGACATAGTAATATTTACCTTAGCATATAAGTGTTGAAAATTCATTAGAGATTTAGAAAAATTGATTATGTACATTTAAGTCTGGGTAAATAAAAAGAAGTTATCACGATTGCCAGCATTTCACAGCTCTTTAAATTGTTGCACTAATCATTTGATACGCCATTGTAATTTTTTTTTTTTGAGATAGAGTCACACTTTGTCCCCTGTGGTAGAGTGCTGTGACATCATAGCTCATAGCGACCTCAAACTCTTGGGTTCAAGTGATCCTCTTGCCTCAGCCTCCCAAGAGCTGGGACTAAGGTGCCTACCACAATGCCCAACTATATTTTTTAGAAACAGAGTTTCACTCTTTCTCAGGCTGGTCTCAAACTCCTGAGCTCAGGTGATCCACTTGCCTCAGCTTCCCAGAATGCTAGGATTACAAGCATGAGCCACCATGCACAGCCTTTGTCACTGTAATTTTAAAAAATAAGATTTTTGTTAAAGCATGTCTATTTGAAAGAATGTTTTGTTAATTGTCTTAAAGCCTCTGTTATCTTAAAACTTGAATATATAAATTTTGAGTTAATTTTAGAATTACTGTCCTTTAAACAAAACAGTAAATATAACAAACACTCACTGGGATTTTCATCAGCTATGAAATGGTACAACATTTTGGTTTCCCTGGATTTTTGTGTCTTGAATGTATGAAACACCCAGAGACTAGAACATTGTTTATGTCTGGTGTAATGCTGATTAATAAAGTGGATATATCATTAACTTATTGTCCATAATAATACTTGTTGATTGAATGACAGGTAAATAAATGGATTAAACTTTTACTGCATTGTTGTAGGAAGAATATTTTTCCTTTGCTAACTTATATACAATTTTCAGTTCTATATTTAATGCCTTCCTTATAATTCAATATTCTTTTTGATTTTCCCCTGTGTAATCATGATATTTTACACTTTGTAGTCAGCTCTACTCTCTGTGCATAAAATCTTATGTAATCTATTGAAACATATTTTCTTTTTTAAGGAACAAATAAGGAGATATCAACAGACTGAAAAAATGTTTGCAGAGGCATAGCCTTCACGAAAATACTGGAGTTCATGAGATCTCAAGGTTAGCAATTTTACATTGTTATTTTCATGCTTTTACAGATTTGTAATATAAGTGTCTAACTGTTCCAAGTTGTTATTGCTAAGTGTAATCAGATAATAGAGAGAAAAGCTCTTACTTCGAATACATGCTTTTAAAAAATATTTTCAAGATTTAAAAAGTTTTATTCATATTGTAAATACACTGTTGAGTTTCATTAGGAATGGTTAAAAGAAAATAACATTTTAATAGACAATCACTGGTTATTAAATTATAATTTACTTCATTTTTAAAGGGTAGAACTATTAGCATAAAAATAAATATTAGGCATCTCTATAAAATTTTCTTTCTGATTTAAGGACTATATACCCATTTAATGAATTTTTTGTTTCTTTTGTATCTTTGGCTACAGTGTACACATATAGAAACATAGTTTAGAAGGATAGCTAATCAGCATTCCTTCCAAAATTCTTCTTTCTTTAACTACAGCCAAAGAAATAATGATTTTGGCTTGGCGCATGTAGCACAGTGGTTACAGCACCAGACAAGTGCACCAAGGCTGGTGTGTTCAAGACCAGGGCCAGCTGAACAACATTGACGACCACAAGAAAAAAATAGCCGGGCATTGTGGCAGGCATCTGTAGTCCCAGCTATTGGGGAGGCTGAGGCAAGAGAGTCACTTAAGCCCAAGAGTTTGAGGTTGCTGTGAACTATGACACCACAGCACTCTACGGAAGGTGACATAGTGGACTCTGTCTCAAAACAAATAAAAATAAATAAATAATGCTTTCATTGGAAAACATGGCCTCAATAAAACAATAGTTAATATGAACAAATAAGAGGATCTTGGGAATCTTTTCTAAGTTGCTTAGGATCATAAGACAGGAAAAGAAGAATATGCCTACTTGTTATTAAACAATTTATTATAATGACAAACTATCATGAAATTTCATTTATAAGTGTGGGATAAAAGTGGTTTAAGGTAATAAATAGCTTGAAAAAGTAGATGATTCCTGACTTTTTTATATTATGGGAACCCAATATTAAATATACATAATTTTAAGTGAAAAAAATGTTTATGATATTTTATTTTGATTGTCCTTCTCAGGCTTGTTAGTTTCTATACCTTTTCTCATCCATCCAAGACTTTATTCATCTATTGAGCACTTACCACATATGCAAGACAATGAGCAAAATGCTTTGGTTGGTTCAAGATATGGTCCCTGTTCTCAACAATTGCCAGTCAATATGTTAACCAGAAATGAATGTTATTATTAACTCAAGAAACACATAATTCAAAAGACAAGCTAGATTTTAAAAGGGCATGTAATTAATTTTAAAGTCAAATGGGGATTATTTGGGGATTATTTTTCCATCATAGTTTTTGTTAGCCTAGAATACTGAGAATTATACCAGTGTGAATGCCACTCCATTAAAACCCACATCCCACTGACTTTTCGTTAAAAGAGTTTGCTCTTCAAGTACAACACATGTAAGTAACACAAGATTGTAAATAAGAAAACTCTTGCTTTTGCCACAATGGCAAATGTAATATGTAGAAAATTATTGTTCAAACACCTATGAAAAGAACAAAGATTCTTATTTTGAACAAAGGAACAAAGAACAAAGGTGCCTATTTTGTTTTTCATTCCAGTACATTCCATTTCGTCATTAAGCTCGCCAGAGAAGTTAATCATTTGACCAATAGTCTAGAAAGGATGGTGGGTTTGAAAGGGATTGAACACCATAAACCCCAAGAGAGGATATGCAAACAGTAGCTAGGTGAGTACAGAGATTAGAAAGGGAGTAGGAGTCCAGACTGTGCTTGAAATGGAACTGCATAACACTGTGCTTGTCAGTAAAAGTTATTTCAAAGGTAATAGCTTAGGAGGTTAAAGCAAATTGAGAAATTAAATACAGTAAACTTCTGTTTTGAAAAGTCAATAAAGATATCCCCTGGCTAATTGTACTATTGGAGAACAGGCTAAATTAATTTACGTGACCATATATTCATTTAACAAATATTTACCATGCACCTACTATGTACATGGGGGCGGGGGCAGCACTGAATAAACCATAATTATATCCTTGCCTGAGTGGAAAGTACATGCTCACGGGTGGAAATAGATTATAAAAATAAAGTTAATTGTGTGTTCTCTTTGATGGTTATAAGTGCCATAGAGAAAAAGAAATGGAAAGGGTCTAGAAAATGTAAAGAGGGGTAGAATTTTTAAATAAGCCTAATGACTTAGGACTACATTATTTTGTAAATAATAGAAGTAATGGAAGTCTAAAAGTAACAGAAGTCATTTTTATACACATAGAACCAATTAAAAACAAATTCGATGAAATATAACACCTGATTATTGGTTTCCTAAGTCATCATTAGTTAAGGTAAATGTCAATGTCTATTAAATAAATAATATGTGTCTTTCTCATTTTTAGCAGGAAGAAAAATAGTTTTAAAAGGATAATATAGTTATTACATGTATGTAAAATAGCACAATGTTTTCAACATATATTCAACTGAACTTGAGTTAGACCACTCACTTACCAAAAGACTAAAGACTATAATTATTTATCAGTGTGGGAGGAGAAATCAACCCATTTTTGTAAATTGAATAAAATAGTATTATAAAACCTAAAATAGTTATGGATCTCTGTGCCAATACACATAGATTGTACACAGTGCTATATACGGTTCTATATTAATTTCTTTTTGTTGTTTAATTATCAGTCTTATCATTTTAAAAAAACACTGAGTATCAGGATTGACAATAGAAGGAAAATATTTAAAGGCCACGTTATTACATAGTACATTAATTTCTTCAGGGATGTAGGTCTCTGTAAGTGCACTGTTATTAGAAGATATATGGGGGCGGGTGGGCGGTGCCTGTGGCTCAAAGGAGTAGGGTGCTGGCCCCATATACCAGAGGTGTCAGGTTCAAACCAGGCCCTGGCTAAAAACTTAAAAAAAAAAAATGACTTCTATTTCTTTTGTGTAAATAATGTAGTCCTATTAAGTATGCAGGTCCCACAATATTCCAAAAGATAGGTATTGTAAACAGGACATTAGCTAAAAGAAATAAGTGTACAGTATGAAAAACACAAAATAAAGGTCATGCTTGTTTAGAGGCTTTGTATGAATTAAACCAAAGCAGTGAGTGTTTATTACGTGGTATATTGTAGAGATAACTGACGATCAGTTCTATGAGGTTGACCATGAAAGGAAACTAGAGTTGTCTGTTTTGAAAAAATCAAAAGAAAAAACAAAACAACAAGAACAGCAATTAAAAAAAAAAAAAAAAGAGAGAGAGGCAGAGATTTGGCAAAAGAGACAACAGAGCCAGCTGATATAATATCACTGTGTTAGAGGTAGACTCTTCCCAGACCAGCACTGACCTTTCCTGAACGCATGTGCAAACTTCGATAGAAAGAACTAGAAACTCTAGTAAGGGATAACTGAAATATCACATTTCAAATGTGAGCAAAAAGACCAAAAAATAGCCAAAAATGTTTTCCCTTGAAGTCCCTTGCTTTCACCCTCCTTACCTATGTTTGCTTTATGCATTTGCTAACCCAGGAATCATTTGCAAATTCGCAGCACAAATCCATTTTCCCGTGATGTTTCCAAATAATGACACTAATATCCTTGCCGAGACTCACATGATTGAATCTCACATCACCTGGCCTGCCCACTTTCTGGGGTGGACCGTCCTTCTCTGCCCTGCGTTCCAGATTTTCCAAGTGATTTCCTAGCATTCTCATTGTTATTTTTATCTAATTCGGGGTTTCTCAAACTCAGCCTCAGCTTTATAGCTCTTTTTTTTTTTTGTCAGCCTGTAGAACTACCAGATTATAAAAAATGGAGGAGGGGGACTATTCTGTGCATTGTACAATGTTTAGCTGCACCCCTGGCACGTGACAACCAAAAATGTCTTCAGACATTGACCAATGTCCCCCCCCCAGGGAAAAACTACCCCAGATTGAGAACCACTGATCAACCCTAACCTCTATTATCTCCATAAACTTCCACTGCACATCAACCACGTCCTCACCTCCAGCAATATTCTCAATCAAAAAGTCTCAACAGGAACACTTGAAATACTTTTTAAAGTGAAATTCTCTATTTGATTATCCTTATGTTTTTGTTTCTTTACTTATATCTGGCCCTGTGTTCAAAACCTATCTTACATTAAGACAGAATATAAAAAAATTCGTTTAAAAAAGAAAAGGTTAAAAACCTAAGATTAAGTTAGGAGTGAAGTTAGGTTACAAATGCAATAAACTTCTTTCTTTTCACTTCTATTTCTTAGAACTCAGTGAGACTTCTAGTGTCTTTAATCTTTCCACTTTCTTCAGGTTTTCACTGGAACTTTTCTGAGACACTAACCTCTTACCTTCCATAGCTCTGACGTGGTCCTTTATTACACAGTCCCAGTACATGTAACCTTGAATCTGAGCTCTAGTGAGTCTTCTCTTTTCTTACACCGAGGTCTGCAAGTGCTCCAGGAGCAAATTCTATCACTCTGCAGATTTATGATTTTCTAATCTTAGTTAGTCCCTCAAAAGCATCTACTAATCCTTTGATTCTTATTGTGGTCAGCCACTATTTTTAAATCCTATCAGTCCACTTAATCCACACAATCTCTCTCCTTCACTGTTAGTGCTCCTGCTATTTTTAATAAGAAAAATTGAGGTCATTGTGTGAAAATGACTTGTGAATCCTTGCCAATTCCCTCCAGCATGAAATAGCTACATCTATAAACATTCTTCCTCCCTTCCCCCCTCCAATCTTGAAAAAAGGATCATGAGTTTTTCCTGCTGTTCAAAGCAAAGCCTAGGTTTGATTTTATTCTCTATCACTGAGGCTGAGACCTTTTGCCATTAATTATCTCCTTTTCATCCTTTATCTTCAACATTTTCTTTGTTGCTGGCCCTTTTCCTTTGGCCCATTCATGTTCTTCACCTTCCTTTCCAAAAGAGTTAAATTGACAAAGAAAAGCAAACCGACCTCTCTCTTCACTGGGCTCACCACCACCACCATCTAATTTCTCACCCCCTCAACTAATTTCCAACTCTCCATAGTAACAGTCTCCATTCATTATCTCCAATTTTTAAGGCTCAGTCACTTCTCAGCATGGCACGATCTGATTTCTAACCCCATTTAACAGAGGATGCTCTCTCGAAAGGCTCAGACGACCTGCAGCCCTTATCTTGACTGGCTCTCTCATGGGCATTTGACACTTTTAACTACCTTTTTCTTCTACCACTTTCTGGGCTGTGGTTATGTCCCTCCCTATTAGTTTTTCTCAAATCTTGTGGACCTTTTTAGTAAAGATCCCTTTCACTGGCTCCTCTTTCTCTGTTCTTTCATCCGGAACATCGCAAATGACAAACAAGGTAGGTAACATAAATGAGTGAAGTCGGTTAATTGAAGACAGTAAACACGGTCAAATCACAGGCTCACAGAAGTTTTGGATATTTTATTCCCACTCAAATGGCTCAAGTTCTCTCTAGAGATCCACCCGCAGGCTGTTTCTCTGCTGTGCTCCTGCTGTCCCTAAGAAAACTATTGTTACGACTTTGCTAAATCACATAGATGTTAATACCTTCAACCTCTCTAGTTAAGTTACCAAATTACATATTATGCATACATGTCTGCAGAATACCAAAGTCTAACAACAACACACACAAAACCAAATCATTAGAGCAATGCAATAGAATGTTTAAAACCAGACACTGCACACATGCAGTCATAAAATGCAACAATGAAATAACCATAAGTCCATGAGGAGGCTCTGGACTTCTCCAAGGAAACTCTGTTAAGAAACCCAAGCACATGGAACTGCTTGATCAAGTAGGGGGATGAGCAAACGACTGCGGTTTATTGAGCAGATGGTGCTAGAACAATTTTTAACTACTTGGGGAAAAAAATAAGGTGTGACCTATACATCATATAATATTAAACTGAACTTAAAATAGAGATTTAAAACACTATTTTAAAATAGTAAAACTGTAAAAAAATATTTCAAATTACTTAAAAATATGATTGAACTTTGAATAAATTCACTAACGTACAGGTATTTATGTGACTTTGGCCTAAGAAAGCGTTTAAGCAACACAAGAAATGCAAAGTCATTTTTTCATTTTTAAATTTATAAGCAGTAACATTGACTCTTCCTGATGTACAGTTCTGTGAGGTTGGACAATTGTACAAAATCATGCAACCTTCACTATAATCAAAATACAGAACAGTTCTATCAATCCCCAAATTCCCTCAAGCTGCAATTTGTCAGTTCCTTTCCACCTCCATCCTAATCTGTTCTAAGTCACTATAGTTTTGCCTTTTCCAGAGTGGAAACCAACAGGATGTCATATTTTGCATCTGGCCTCCTTTATACTGCATTTGAGATTCACTTACACTGTTTTACATATCAAGAGTTTGCTGCTTATTATTGCTAGGTAGTATCCCATTGTATGGATCCATTGAAGAAGAACTATGTATAAATATTTGTGAGAACCTAAGTTTTCACCTATCATAGGCAAATATCCTAGTGGGTTTGTGTATCACATGGTAAGTGTATGTTGAACTTTTTAAGACACTGCAAAACTGCTTTCCAAAATGAGTTATATCGTCCTGAATCCCCACCAGCAACACATGAACATCCCCATCTCTCCGCACCTTCACCAGTACTGGGTCTTGTCTGTCGTTTTATTTATTGTATTTCAGCCATTCTGATTATCATTCTCATTTTAATTTGCATATCCTTAATGGGCAATAGCATTCAACATCTTTTCCTGTGCTTATTCACCATCTGTAGATCTTGTTTTGTAAAGTGTATATTCAAATATTTTGCCCAAAATATACTAAGTTATTTTCTCTTATTAAGTTTTGAGAGTTCTTTATAAATATCTTTTGGAAGATACATGATTTGTAAGCATTTTCTCTCTCCTGTGGCATATTTTTGCATTTTCTTGACCATGTTTTTTACAGAGTAATGGTTTTTAAAGTTGATGAAGTCACATGTTTTATCAATTTTTTTTCTTCTGCAGATTTTGGTTGATGTTCTATATAAGAGTGTTCTGCTTAACCTGAGGTCACAAAATTTTTCAACTACATTTTCTTCTAAATTTATTATAGTTTTTGTCTTGTATTTAGGTGTACGTTTTATTTTGAGTTAATTTTTGTGTAAATTTGAAAGATTCAGGTTTAATATTTTGTATACAGACATCCAATTATTCTATCATTTGTTTAAAAAGGCTATCCTTTCTCCATAAAATTTTTACATTTTGCTTTTGCATCTTTGCCAAAAAAAATATCAATCTATCCTATTTGTGTAGATATATTTCTGGCCTCTCCATTCTGTCTCATTGATGTGTATATTTGCACTTTCTCAACACAACACTTTCTTCATTATTGTAATTTTGCAGTAAGTCTTGAAGTCAGGTAGTGTGAGTCCTTTTCTTTTACAAAATTACTTTGATATTCTCATTTCTTTTCCTTTAGAGTCAGTTTGTTGATATCTACAATCCTTCTGAGATTTTGACTGCAAAGATCATTTATGTGTATTACAAAGGTTCTAAATTTAAATTTTTAAATGACATTTGAAAAAATTTTCACT
>CAUYQV010007907.1:0-49109 GCA_963574575.1 Galagoides demidoff
GGCGGGCGCCTGTGGTCCCAACTACTTGGGAGGCTGAGGCAGGAGACTCGCTTGAGCCCAGGAGTTGGAGGTTGCTATGAGCTGTGATGCCATGGCACTCTACCCAGGGGGATAGCTTGAGGCTCCGTCTCAAAAAAAAAACAAAAACAAAAAAAACAATAACTGAGAAAATGACATGAAGGCTGTGTTGACCAGTTTGATGGAAGTATTTCAGATTGCATGTGAAAACCCCACACTGTGCCCCAGAAGTGCATTAATGTACATAGTTACCATTCAATAAAGAAATAAAATAAAATAAAATAAAATAAAATAAAGCACTTCAGAAAATGAACAGAGCAAATTCAGAAAAATAAACATGTATCAGTCCCCAGATTCCACTGAGGGGAAAGAAGACTATCACAGCTCAAAAGCAAAGGTGTGGCTGGGCACTGGACCTCCTGCATAACAAAAGGGAAAACTGGGGCTTAGAAGAATATGAAAAAGGTAATCAAATTTCTGCCTCTGTGCTGTGGACCCAGCTTAATGATCACCCTTTGCTCTCACCAGCGGGCCAGCTTTTGTCAAATGATCAATGACAATCTCAGTGAACTCCAGCAAGCTCAGTTTGAAACTTCAGAACACTATAATCTTCTTTACTGGACTGACCCAATAACAGAGTACTGGTCTTAATATATTGCCAATTATAGAAAAAATAAATGAATGTTTTTAAAACCTCCTTTGGGCTTTAAGAGAAAATTTTTCTCTTGCACAGTTCCGTGGGGCCAGCCGGGTCTGGTACTAGAAAGGAGATGCGGATGGTCCTGGAGGAACATTGCCGCTGTTCTTTGTTCTAAATTTCACCATGTTGCCTTCGAGACTCAGCTCAATCTTATGTAAGGCTGTCATTTTCCTGAATTGTTATTAAAACCATTTTTGAAGTGGTTGAAGATTTTTATCTATGTCACCATCACTAAAGTCAATAAAATCTCCTGCTGACCCTCTCAAGTCCTAAAGCAAGGCTTTCTATTCCACAATATGCTCTGGCCCCTGAGATGATTCCAACTTATGCTGGCTCATGGTATAAACTTTCAAAGCCACTGGCTGAGTTATCATTGTTGTATAGCTGATTCCTTGATTGATACACAGCGTCTGAGATGTCTTCATTCCCCTGACCTCCCACTGGCTCTAAGATTACAGATAAGAAAAAAAGAAAAGAGTGTCACAATCAGAGCGCTTCTGGGGTCTCTAATGATACCAGAGGTTACCTTCTCTGAGAGCGCATTTGTTATTTTTAAATGGTTGGATCATCCTAATGTGTCCTGCTGGGCAAGGCAGCTCACCTACAGGCTGGAGCCTTGAAAAGCTTTCCTCCTAATCCTGGGGTTCATCTAATGTTTGGCTGTAGGAGAGCTATATCCTGAGAAATTAGACGTCTGTAACCATCTTTGATCTCAGAAGATGGGGGGTTCTGTTGTTAGAGTCCTGCTCAATTGTGAGGAAAAACACAATTTTCCTTGCTATGTAGGAGAAGAAAGGTTTTTTTTTGAATTATATTTCTTTCCCTTCCTTTTTTTTTTTTTTTTGGTGTGTGTAGCTTTCCAGATTTTATTTTGTATTGTTTGGTATTCATTGAGGGTACAAAGAATAATTAGGTTACGTTGATTGTGGTTGTTAGGTAAAGTCCCTCTTGTAATTGTGTCCTGCCCCCAAGGGGCGTGTCATACACCGTGACCCCCATCCCCCTCCTGCCTCCCCTCTCCCCAGCCCCTCCTTCCTCTACCCCACCCCTATCAATGGCCAAGGCAGAGACTTTGAAACAAAAATCAATAGGCTGAGAAGCATCTGCTTGGCAGTAAAATCCGTGCTCTCCTTCCATCCCCTGGACTAATCTTACCTCACCAGCCGGTTTCATCTTCCCCTTCCCTGCCCCACTGCTCCAGGCATAGGCACCCTGCTTCCAGAGAGAGGAACCAGAATGGGTCACACCAAAACATACCTCTGTGATGTAATTGAGCTAGAGGCAATTAAGAAGCAGCAAATGGTGGAAACCTCTACCTTCCTCTTTTTCTGCCTAAAGACAGGATATAAATTCTCCTTTACTGGAAACAGCTCTTATCAGCCCAGATTCAGCAGGGGATCTGCAAACAGTCCCTAACTCCATGGGTTTATTCCCATCAGTTACCATCCCACAGTTTCCGGCCCCTGGAAGACTCGAACTGCTTTCCTGTATCCTGTTATTTCTCTAAAATGTACAGTTCTTTATTGAAGGTCAGGGATAAGCCAGGGTTCTAAGCCACTGCTCTGAGATGACTCTCACTGAAATTTCTTCCTTAAGATGTGCGTCACATCCATTACTAAACCTGCTGGGTTTTCTCTTGTTAATGGGTCTTTTCTTCCAGGAAGTCTGTTTCACCTATAAAATTATAAAGGTTGAGGAAAATTATATGCCCGCCACAACACCAGCTTGCTGCTGATCTGCTATTCAGCCTGTGTTGCTGGCGGGAAGGCTCTTTGTTCATGCAGGAGCCACTGACAGGGGTGGAAAGCTCTGCTAACAGCAGAACTGGGTGGCTCCAGAAGCTTCAAACATCTCAGGCAAGGTGCTGGTGTCATTGGTCAAAGGGAGAGGGGTATCCAGATGATCCCACAGCCGAAATGTTGTAACTTCTACCTTAGAACCAAAGGTTGCCCAGAGCTCCAGGCACAGGGCACTGATAGAGAGCTGAGGGTGGGATCGTAGGGAATCAGATGTAGAAACTTCAGAATAGCCAAGTTAGCTGAGAAGATGGCAGAGCAAGATACAGTGAGCTGGAGAAAAGCATCTCCAGTAAGAAGAGACTTCCTCTGGCCTCCAGGTCCCTCTGGGATCAAATTCCTGTGTGAATAACATGTTCTGTTAAAGCTTCTGCCCTGTGTTTCTTAAAGCCACTTGCAGAATGCCCAACTGTGTACCAGGCACTGTGTGCGTTAACTTGAGGTCTATTCTCTCTGATATCACTATACAGCCTTCCTGTTTTACAGAGGAAGAAAATGAGGCTTGAGAGATTAAGTAACTCACCCCAACTTACACAGCTAGTGCACACGATTAGAATTCAAACCTGTGTGTTTTCAATTTTTGTGTTTTTAACCACAAGGCATGAATGCTTCATTTCCTCTCTGCCTAATTTTTCTTTCCTAAAAATTCTCAAGTTTAGCTGTCAAGTTACCATCCAGAAGCAGGATTCAGCCTGGAGCGTCCTCCCTAAGGAAGTTGTCTGGACTTCTGGGTTATTAAGTCAAGGACTCCCACAGGGGCTGATAGTAATTGCTTGACCACAGGTTCCAGGGCAGAGGGGCCATGCTGGAGTAACTTCCAGCAAATCAATAGCATCAACTTTGTGACACTGAATGAGCTCAAGTTGTTCCCCCGCATAATATGTATGAAGACAGGGGCATAGGGGTTTTGTTAGCTTTTATTTACTTACTTTTTAAGTAGACTTGCTGCTGGATCTGTATTAGATATAGGCACATAGGAAGGTATGACACTTAAGTTCACAAACTCATCCTAGAAAAAGTGCTATGTCCTTCATTGCTGAATATCATGATATTTGGGTTTTGGTGATATATATTTATCACTGTATTTGGTTTCTCCCAAACACCTTCTGCGCCGGTAACTTCGCCTTGTTCCATCTGCCAGCTCTAGCTGGTAACCCTTCAGTTATCAAGCCTAGCGTGCCACTCAAAGTTTTAGAGGGAAACTGTAAGATCTTCTCCACATACGTTTATGTCATATGGTCACCTTTGAAGCACTCCCCTTGGAAGCTACACATCAATGCCAGTGCCTCATCCACCCTTCAGGGTATTTTTGGAACTCTTTTTCTGAAATGACCATCAGAGCCGCCATCATATTACTCTTGATGTCGTGAATGTCATCAAAATATCTCCCTTTCAATATTTCCTTTATTTCCAGGTAAAGAAAAAAGTTATTGGGGGCCAGATCAGATGAGTAGGGAGGGTGTTCAATACAGTTATTTATTTACCTGCTAAAGACTCCCTCACAGATAGTGCTGTGTGAGCTGGCGTGTTGTCGTGACGCAAGAGCTGTGAGTCGTTGGCCAAGAGTTTCAGTTGAGATTTTCCTGTTTTTCTATCTATGCTTAGTTGATCTGCTTTGCTTTTCACAGTCTGCCAATAATTTTGATGCCCAAGTTGATAAATTTTTGTTCAATTACATTTCTACACAGCTGTCCATTCTTCATGAAAGCTAAGCATAAAAATAGGCAGATTTCCCTGAGTTTTGGGTCTTCGTTTTTGAAGGCTGCTTTGTCAATAAAATTTTGATTAAATAACTTCATAATTCTCTTCTCTTATTAACCTCTTGTTATAAGAGTATTGGCTGTAACCGTTATGATGGGTGAAGAAAGTTATCACATCTTTTCTGCTTCTAAAGTTTATGCCACTCCATGTGAGGTGGCCAAGACACCCAGCTCACACCAGAGCCTGCAGATAAGATCCTGGGACAACTGACAAAAAGCTGACAGAGAAAATCTAGGGTATTTTGTTTTGTTTTATTTTATTTTTTTAAACTAAGGTCAGCTTTCCTGGGTCACTGCCTATAGCACCATTGAGAATGGACTGTGAAAATTTCTCTTTATTCCTTCCTTTCCAAATTTAGATTAGCAGGAGAAAATTAGCTTAGATGGTGGCTTTTTTGAAATTCTGTTTGGTATATCCACTTGTTATTGATCTTCTCTTTTCCAGTGACAGCTCTTTCTTTCCTGCTTGTCTTGTTTTGGGTCTTGAAGGTTTGGCTTTATGACCAGCAAGAATATTCTCTCTGTTCTCTGCCAGCTGAGGAGGGCGGGTTAGTTTCAGCTTGCATCAGACAGCCAGGGCAATAGGCTGAGAGCCCCAAAGCTCTCTGTGTGAGCATGCCAGCTCTCAGGGGAATCTGCCCTACATTAGGTCCCAGTCCAAAAGGGGCTTTTGTTGTCTCAGTCTTCACTGGTTGGTCCAGTGGCAACAAAGATGTTTCTCTCTTTTTTTGACGTCTTTGGGGGTTAGTTCTGGATCTTGGGAGGACTGTATCTTTTTTTATACTCCTTTGAGGATGTCTCTTTCATCTTTAGTTAAGTCATGAAAGGCTTATTGGTTTTGGTTCAGAGTCACTTGGTAGGTATCTTTGGTTTAAAGGAAGGAAAAAAAAGGGCCAAGAATAGGTGGTGTTAGTCCTGGTTCCTGGCCATATCTGAAACTAAGAGACTTGAAATTTTTTTGAAAGAGCTCTATGGTCAGAAGTTGGCTTAATTGGAAGCTGATATTCACTCTCTCTCTCTCCCCCCTCTCTATACACACACACACACACACACATACATACACATATACAGTAGAACTTCTGTAAGTTGACCAGCCCAACACACAGAGGTGGTCAACATAAGGCATGAGGCCCTACTGTACTGATACACATATGGTGCACGTCTGGTCTGTGAAAATTAGGTCAACTTGAGGAAGTGGTCAATGTCAGGAGCTGGTCAACAATGGACGTTCTGCTGTGTGTGTGTGTGTGTGTGTGTGCATATAAACCTCGAGAGGACTGGGTTCAGAGAGCTCCCAGATCGCTGAATACATGGAGTTTACTGGGGGTGGTGTATCCAGGGAAGGCGTGGGAGCTCTGTACCCCTTCCCTCATACTTTACCCTACACATTCCTTCATCTTTAGCCTTCCTTTTAGTATCTTTTGTAATAAACCAATAAATGCAAGGGAGTCTTTCCCTGAGTTCTGTGAGCCACTCCAGCAAATTAACTGAACCCAAAAGGAGATTGTGGGGAACCCCAACTTGAAGGCAATTAGTTAGAAGTTCTGGCAGCCTGAACTTGTGACTGGGACTGGTGAGGGTCAGTTGTGGGGACTGGGCCCTAATCCTGTGGGCTCTGATGTGACCTCCAGGTAGATGGTTCAGGGTTGAAGTTGAGGTCACCCAGCTGGTGTCCACTGCTTGCTCACGTTTGCTCACAGAAGTCTTCCTCGATGTCGACAGTGGTTGGGTGAGGGCAGAGGAAAAACACCACTCAGAAGTCTTTCCCAAACACCCTCTGAACTGGTAACTTCACCTTGTTCTGTCTGCAGCTCCAGCTCCACCAGATAAGCCTGGAGTTATCAAGCCTAGCGTCCTGCTGACCATTTTAGAGGGAAACTGTAAGATCTTCTTCCCATATGTTCATGTCATTAAATACAACACAGACATACATTGTTGCCTGGGTTTGCTGGTCAGCCAGGGTTGAGTTTTCTCTGCTACATGTTTAACATATAAAACTATAAACCTGACGTAAAAGGAGAACACAGTGAAAAGCAACGGCTTCCTGCACGTCAGTCACAAAGGAGAAAAAACAGAGGGAAGGACCCTGCCAAGCCTTTTAGTTTCTTTGCTTCTGTGATATTTTTGATGCTTGTCTGATCAAAAAAAAAAAAATTTAAAACAATGGCAAGCTTTGATTTATGTATTGTAAAATTTCATGAACAATGCAAGCGTAATTGTTAAGAATGAGTGAATTAGATGAATGTAAATGAGATAAAAGTTTATAAATGAACTTTTTCAATAATAATTATGCTTTACAGCCTACATCTGCTTAAAATAGTTTCAAAAACCTTTTTGGTAATTTGAAACCTTAAAGTAAAATTGAGTAATATATATTCATTAAACATCTAGGAAATTAAAATACTATACCATTAAATACTAAGTATAAGTTTAAGTTTCTATACTTTGACGTGTTGCTTTTATATGGCACAGAGAGCTAACGACATTTAGGGATGGGAATAAACATGAAAAATTCAGGAAATATCCTTCCAGAAAGTACACCATGTTGAATGTTGGTATAATTCATAGTGCTTGCTAGTTGTCATTAGAAATTAAGGTTAGTGGCTGGTCCGAGTGCAGTGGTGTTTACAACTAATCAATCACAACCAGTTATAGATTCCTTTGGGCAGTGCCTGTGGCTTAAAGGGGTAGGACGCTGGCCCCATATGCTGGAGGTGGCGAGTTCAAACCCAGCCCCAGCCAAAAACTGCAAAACGAATCAAAACAAACAAACAAACAAAAAACAAAATAAAATCACAAAATTATAAAAAATGTTTAAAAAAGAAATTAAGGTTAGTAAGAGTTAAAATTACAAATGATATCTATAATTATTCTACTAGAAATTACAGGTATGCCTTGGAGATACTTGTGAGCTTGATTCCAGACCACTGCCATAAAGCAAAGATGGCAGTAAAGTGAGTAAAATTTTTGGCTTCCCCGTCCATGCAAAAGTCAAATGGACACTATCCTGGAGTCCCCCACAGTGTACAGCAACAGCATGACAGCTAAACACATATACATACACCTTATTTTATAAATACTTCTAAAAACGTGCTGACAGAGACATACGGCAAACACAAGCTGCTGGAGAATGGAACCAATACACTTGATCAATGAAGGTTGCCACAGCCTGTCAATTTATGAAAATCACAACATCTGCAGAGCCAGATAACGCCCAGTGTAATAAAGTGAGGTGTGCCTGTTTCAGGAAGCAACTCTGTGAGGAAAATGAGACATATTTGATAGGAAAATGTATAAAGGATGTATTTTTGTTAAATAAAAAAAGCTGATAGATATGTGAAGGATTGTAAAGGGTTTGTAAAGATATTGTCTTGTGTGGTCAGATGATTGAGATTGGGTGAATTTACAAAATGTTATTAAAATTAGCTTTAGTAGTAAGAGTATGCTGATGAGAAAGTGGAATTTCATCTTTGTTAAAACGATAAAGTTTTCTTGTAGTATTGGTCTGAGAATGTGAAGTGTTATTTTTTCCCCTCCTTTTAAGTAATTGGTCTAAGATACAAAGATTCTGTTTTGTGAAGATAATTTCTCGTGTTTAAAGTTGTCTTCCAATAGCTATTTATGTTGAAAAAAGCGAGTGTTCTCAATTTTAAAAGAGCTAAGTTTTGTTCATAATTGTGACCTTTTGTAATTGCCTTTAAAATCTTTTCTTGTAACTTGGATTAAACAGAAAACCAAGCTAAGATATAATCAACAGTTTCAAACCTTTTGACCCTTGAGACAAACTTTCCCAAATCAAATTCCAAATTAAGTCACTTAGACCTCAAAGTAACTTTGGGATTTTTCAGTTTGGGTCGAAAAGCCTGAAGGGAGGTATTTCTCATCTTGTAAAAGAGTGATATGAAACTAAGTGGCTTATTTGATGTGTGTAATTATATGAGAAGTATTGTTTGCTAAACCTTCCTTAACTTATGTTTAAATTTTTTATCAATAACATTTAAGTTTTCAATTGTATTCCCCAAATTATGTGAGATTCCTAGAAATCTAATATATTATCAGTCATAATTTTGGTTATTATCTTAAAATGTTGCAGAAATAGCCAAGTATTTTTGTGAGTTGCATCATTATCATAATGCAATGATTTTAACCACGGCCATTCTAATTCTTTGCCATCCATAGACAGTTTTTATTTAGATTCTTCTCTAAAAGCATTTGTAATGGACCAGAATGTAAGATAGAAGATTCACGGAAAACACTCTGACAAGTGCTTTTTTTTTTTTTTTAAGACAGAGTATCACTCGGTCACCCTTAGTAGAGTGCCATAGCGCCATAACTCACAACAACCTCAGACTCTTGGGCTCAAGTGATTCTTTTGCCTCAGCCTCCAGAATAGCTGGGACTATAGGTTTCCCCCACAACACCTGGATAGTTTTTCTATTTTTATAGAGACGGGGTCTCTCTCTTGCTCATGCTACCCACCTGCCTCTTCCTCCCAGAGTGCTGGAATTACAGCACCTGGCCCTGACAAGTCCTCTTGAAAGCATATTTCTGATAACTTAATGATCATCCCATTGATCTGGGTAAGAATTTCTAAGTTTCTGATGAAAAAACTGAAGGCTCCATGAAATTAATAACCAAGTTCAAGCAGAACAAGAATTATATAGGACTAAATAAATAAAGGAGGATAATGTTTTTATGTCTTTTTCTGCTCTTTTTCTGCTGGTTCCTTAAATGTTTTGTTACCAGATTTAAGAATTTTTTTCCTTTACGCTGTCTATAGTTTATAGCGATTTGGTAAAGTATAATTTTGTGAAAAAAATGAAAACACTTTTTTTCTACTTATCCCTTCAGAATTCATACACTACTTACTTATGAATACTTTTATTTTTATGGCAATATAGTTATTTATGTAAGTTCAGTAAGAATCTGTCCTCTTGGTAATAGGATACAAGTTGAAACACTAATTGTATTACCTAAGCTTTTACTGGAATGTCAGATAAGAGAACTTCGAAAAATTAAAAGATTTGATTTTACAGAGCCAATAAAGCTCTCTTAGAAAATCTGGCTTGGTATCTTGAATACATAATTCTCATAGTTGACTTATAGGTGGGTAAAGAACGTCACTTCCTGAAAGGTTCAAACCCGCTGGATATTTTGGAGGCCTTGAGCAGACAGACATTCATCCAAATCTATAGGCACTACAGATCAGATTTAACGGTGAGTTCGTGACTTGGCCTCCTAGCCTCAGGAGGCTTTTAAATGTCTAATCTGAGATTCTTTATAAAAAGCGCCAGGAAAGGAAACTTAAAGAGAGCGTCTGTGTTCTATCACTATTTTCACTGCACTTAGCTAAATAATCAGGCCACGTTTACATGAGGCTCAACTTACCAGGCAAACAAATCAGTCTTAATTTGATTACATTGGGTAGAAATAGGGGTGACTGTAGACAGAAAATGTCTCAGAAGAAGACGACAGCGCACCTGTTATGAGATTCTAACTTGTTGGTTGAAGGTTTCTAAACTACTTAAAATCCGAGCTAGATTCTCAACTTCCTACTTTTCTCCAGTATCTGGCTACAACTCTCCAAACTAGTATTTATTATTTTCATTATGTTTTCTCCCACTCTTCTGGCTTAGAATGATTGAAATCAAAACTGCTCTTTTTCTGAAGCCCCCTCCAAGTTGAAGCCGCAGAGGAAGAAGCACAGCAACTTACATACCCACAACTTTCATACCAGCTACTCAGGAATTTCACTGGGAATTCTGATGCGAACTAGGAGAATCTGTGGGATTACCACTGCCTGGACTTGTACTAGCTGAAGCTGCTTTGAACCCTATCTAGAAATCTTCTCAAATTGCTGCCCTTTGGACTTAATGTTGAGTTTATGGTTGTTCTCACCATTCACCTTTGTTTTTATTTTGTTTCCACGGAAATACTCCTTATTAAATACCTGATAGTTTGTGCCGTCTGGAGGCCTAACTGTGGTGGTAGCCTGCCAATAAAACCACCTTCGGAAATGAGACACCAACATTAACTGGTTAATTGGATTCACCTCTTCTTGGGAGGGGGCGGCTGGCTCAGTGGCCTACAGTGCAACGCACCAACCCGATTCTCCCCCCATGAAAGCAGTACAGCCTGGAGAGGTCACTATCTCCCTTTGGGGAACATCATTCCACAGAGGTCCTTCCCTCTTCCTGGGAAGAAGGAATGCCACCCAGAGAAACCAAAAGGAATCTGAACAGCAGGCCCTACTAGGCTCCCCCTCCCAACTAGGCTATGACCATTACCTCATACCCTTTGTCCAATTGCATTTCTACACAAGCTGTCTGTTCTTCACTGAACCTAAACATCAATTAGTTTTCCCTGCGTCTCTGGGTCTTCATTTCTGAAGGCTCTTGTGTCACATTCAACTTTGATAAATAAACTTGTTGCTTTTTTCTCTTTTTAATCCACCTTTTGTGATAGGGGTGTTGGTCATGACCCTTATGATGAACCAGTAAACGGATTACACCTTTCTGTTCTTACAGAAGTAACAAGCAAAGGGAAATTTCAAGGACATGGCAGAAATGTCCGTACTAGGATGGCCTTCATTTTACAGATGAGAAGACTGAGCACAGAAAGGTTAAATAATTTTCCCAAAGTCACAGAATTGAGAATCAGGTCCAGATCTTTCTGACCACGAAGCTTATGTGCCTGATTACCTAACGAATCTTACCTGTCTCCCTGCAGCTCCAAATCCTTTTGCTATCCGCTGTTCTTTGACCAACTGTTTCTTATTGCCGGAGCAGTTTTCTCCGCACTCTTTTCCTGGTGAAATTGTCCCTATGTTTTCATTTCTCCACTTAAATGCTTTTTCTTCTTAGAAGACTTCCTCACCTCTCCTCCCCAATGACAGATTCTCTGCCTCTGTCATAGTCCCGTCTTTTGCACATTTTTTTTTACCTGTCTTGCTACCCCTCTTTGTACTGTCTTCCTGATCATTGAATCCATTCCTTGTTAATTACTATTTTTTCAAGGCTTTGGCTTATGGTAGACATTCAGTCCAAAGGTGGCTTCTGTTTTAGTGTTGATACTTGAGGAGAGTGATGGTACCTGGGGAGGCAAAGCACAGTGGGTTTGGGGGAGAAGGGAAGGATGGGTTTCATTCCAGGGCTCCGGACAGGACCTGAATGAAGGCCCACAAGGTCAGCGTCCATCCTTCCAGGGCAGTCCGCTTGCTGTTTTAGCATTTACTGGAGTCTGCTGTAGGAGGGATACTTAGTTCATGATTTTTAAAAATTCTCTGAAAGGTAGCATCGTGTGTCTCTGGAAGGCAAGCCTAGACATGTGGTAGGAGTTAAAATGTAGAATTACAAAGAAGAATCCCTCCCACGGGTGTCTAAAAATTATGCTCCCAGCAGCTTTAGGTATCACAGTTGAACAGGCAGCAAAGTATTTGATTAACTCACTGGCATCATCTCTGAGCCGTGGGCGTCTGGGAAATGTGCACGCACAGAGCCCCTTCCAGATGAGCCGCTGGACACTGCTCTACATACGCCCCCTGCGGCCCTTCAGCTGGCTGTGTACATGGCTGAAGGCATGCACCTAACATCCTGCCCCTCCCAGGTTACCACAGCTGTGCTGTGGCCATTTTGTGCTTGGCATTTAAGAACAGGATAATGAGATTTAAAACTAACTTGAAATAGAATTCCTGGATGTGCCAGAATGGGCAATAATGGTCCACCCCAGCCCCTAGATTCTCTATGCCCTGCTTTCTCCTAAAGGTTTTCAGAGAGATTCTTTCTGGTCTGCATATTTCCTCCTGTATTTCTGGCATGTGGTGAGTCAGACTTGGTTCATTTAAGTGGCAGAGTTAGTCGTAGTGTGATATGGAAGTTGGTGAAGGCGTGTATGGCAGGATCTTCGGCTACAATGGGATAAGGATGGGTTTACCCAGTATCCTTCTCACTCTGTCCCCTTCCTGCTCCAGGTCAGAAACACTCTTTAAATCAAGTGATTCTCATGGTCAAATGAAAGAGCTTTCAGTCCCAGGCTTAAGAAGGAGAGAACCAGGCAACAGGGAATCTGAGTCTTCAAATGTGGGTAGGTGTTCCCTTTACCTTACTTGAATCCATAGATCTATCGGTGACTCAGTTTCTCCATCTGATTCAGTAATAATGGTAATTAACAGTTTTAGACCCCAGGAATCCCCAATAGGCTTATTTATTTGTCAAATATCACAAAAGGATAAAAATCCTAGAAGAAAGAGTGGGAAAAAACTCTTGAAGATATTGGCCTGGGGAAAGATTTTATGAAGAAGACTTCAGTGGCAATCCCAACAAAAACAAATAAATGGGATTTAGTTAAGCTAAAAAGCTTCTGGACAAAACAATTAAAGCAAATAGATATCTTTCAGAATGGCAAAAGATATTTGCATGTTATGAATCTGAAAAAGGGTTGGTAATTAGAATCTACAGAGAACCCAATTTAATAATAGCAATGTGGCAAGCAATCCCATCTACCACTGCACAAGAGAGGTGAACAGAACCTTCTCTGAGGAAGACAGACAAATGGCCAGCAAACATGCGACAACATGCTCATTGTCCCTAATCATCCAAGAAAGGCCAATCTAAACCACTCTGAAAAAAAACATCTCACCCCGGTGAGAACAGCACACATCACACATCCCAAAGCTGCAGATGCTGCCATGGAGGTGGAGAGAGGGGAACACTTGTACACTGTTGGTGGGACTCTTTGGAAAGAAGTATGGAGAATCCTCAAAGAACTGAAAATAGACCTTCCATTTGATCCGGCCGTCCCATTACTAGGCATCTATCTAGAAGAAAAAAAAGCATTTTATCATAAGGACATTTGCACTAGGTTCTTTATCAGGGCTCAATTTACAGTCATTGAGATGTGGAATCAACCCATGAATGAATTAATAAACTGCGGTATATGTAGACCATGGAACGCTATTCAGCCACAAAAGTACATGGAGACTTTTCATCTTTTGTATTAACCTGGATGAAGTTCAAGCACATTCTCTTCAGTAAAGTATCACAAGAATAGAAAACGAATATCCAACGTATTCAGAACTAATATAAAGCCAGTAGATAAACTAATACCTGCTCAGACAAGAGAGAAAAACTCCATTCAAGCTGGGGGGAGAGGGGAGGAGGGCGGGGGGCTGGCACAAGGTAGGGGTACATGGCACACCTCCAGGGTGAGGGCGCAACTACAGCCGGGACCTTGCCTAACAAACGCAACACTGTGACTAACGGTTGGCGCCCTCACGTTAATCTCAAAATAAATAAATGTAAGTAGCTGTTAACGGGAGAAGAGTAGGAATTTGGGTCAGAGAAAGGTTAGCTGTCTACAGAGGATATAAAAGGGGTAAATGTTTGCATCGTGTTGAAATATATATATATTTTTAATGGCACAGAGGAAATGATGTTGGAGTTAACGCCTATGACCCGTTCGTCTGGTTTAACAGCTAAGTTCCAATACAAAGATCTGAGACACAATTTGCACCTTCCATTCCGCTGCCCAGGCCCTTGCAGTGAAAGTTGCTGCGATCACCAAGTGCCTCTGCGGGTCGCACCGCGCGGCTGGAGCGGGCGTCCCTCCGTGGAGACCAGGGGGCCGTGCCCCGGGCCGGGGGAGCCTGAGGGTCCCGCGGTGCCCCCAGACCGGCTCCCCGCGGTCTCCAGGGGGGCGGGCTGGACCGGCCGCTCCTCCCGCCCTCCCCGGTGACGTGCGTCCTCTCTCCCTGTCAAGACTCCGCAATCCCCACACACCTGCCGGGCTGGCTCTAGCTCAGCGGTTCCTTCACCTCAACAGTGAAACTGCTCACTCACAGCACCGGCTCTGCCGGTTCGAGTCCCGCGGGCGCTCCCCAGTCCTTTTTGCTGCCGATTTAAGCCCCACGGGCGCTCCCCAGGCCTTTTTGCTGCCGTTTTGAGCCCCGCGGGCGCTTCCAGCCGGTTTTACTGACGGTTCGAGCCCCGCGGGCGCTTCCAGCGGGTTTTGCTGACAGTTCGAGCCCCGCGGGCGCTCCCAGCCCCTTTTGCTGCCGGTTCGAACCCGGCGGGGGCTCCCAG
Organism: Galagoides demidoff; assembly: GCA_963574575.1. Classification (NCBI taxonomy): domain Eukaryota; kingdom Metazoa; phylum Chordata; class Mammalia; order Primates; family Galagidae; genus Galagoides; species Galagoides demidoff. Next base: position 14,354 of record CAUYQV010007907.1, read on the forward strand.
CCCATTTGTTTCCCCGGCGGTCAGCTCCCTCCCAGGATGGGCTGGGCGAAGGACCTGATTGCAGCTCTGGACGGGAAGGGCAGACAGATGAGCAGGGAGCGTCCTGCAGTTCTAGAAACTGAGGGAATGTTCTCAAACTCACAAAAATCATGAAGCAAAACTCCTTTTAACTTTTTAAATTAAAAACAAAATTCAGTCAACTGGTAGTGGGTGACAGGAACCATTTGTCAGTAACAAATCTGTATTTGTTAATAGGTAATTACGCTCTGAGCCAGGAGTTGGCAAAATCTCGCTCTATGGGGCCACAGAGTGAGTATTTAGGCTTTGGGAGCCGCGGGAGCTGCGCTGACTGGTTAGTCCTGCTGGGTTTTGACTAAAAGCCGTCAAGGCAGCGCGTAGATAAGTGAGTGCGGTGCCTCCTAAAGACCTTTGCAGAAGCAGCTGAGCACCTGGCCCGCTGCTGGCAAGGTTGGTCAGCTGGCTGCTGCCATCAGCCCTGTCTGCAGGGACCGAGGGGTCAACCCCATCTGCAGGGACCCAGGAGCTGTCCGCCCGGACGCTGCGCATCCCGCCCCGAGGGACAGACTTGCTGCCCGGCAGGTTCACTGGGCAGTTTCGCTGGTTCTGCCGGGAAATGTGAGCGAGCGCAGCAGCAGCGGCAGGGGGGTGCAGGACAGTGGTGTGTTCTGGCCGAGAGGTCAGGACGGTGGTGTGTTTTGGCTGAGAGCACCTGCTCTGGACAAAGTTCGGGTCTCAGTCCAGATCTATTGCTGCTGAGCTGCGAGAATTTGGGCAGACAGCTGCCCTCTGAGGGCACCCAGTCGGTTCAGGAAGGTGGTGGGAGGTGCTTCACACACAAAGGGGCCTTCAAAAATGCTTGGAATAAATACTGCTGTTGATACCATCACCTTGGCCAGGCTTCAGGACGATTATGAGCACCAAGTAGGGCAGCTCATAGAGGGCATATGACCCGGTGTTTACTGCCGGTAATGTTTAATAATAGCTATTATTGGAGCCCCATTTTACGTATGAAGGATGTTTAAAATGCTCAAATCATTTTACCAAAGCTTTACAGGGAGGAATAGCAGAAGGGATTGAAATCCAGTCCTCTGCATTCCGGAGCTCTTTCCGTAGTACTACCCAAAAGGCGCCCAGACCCTGGACCACAAAACTGCAAAAGAAAAAAAAAAGAAAAGGTACAAAGTGAAACTCAGATAGAAACGGTGAGGGTGGTACATAGACAGACCCACTTCTCACTTTCATTTGTTGGTTTATCTATTTACTTAGTTTTAGTCATATATTTCCCTAAAGTTTCTTGATGTGAACCATGTTTTTAATAGGTCAGCCAGGCGTTGGCTTGGTGCTGGGAATGGAGCACAGGCTTGTGGACCGTTAGGGAGAGATTTTTCACGTTGCCTTTCCTCCCAGATACGTTTGATGCTTTGTGATGAACGTGCCCTGATGCCTGTGTTTATTCCACAGAGACATCATGTTGGCCCAAGCTGAGCGGAGAAAGTGGTGGACACAAACCAAGGTGGGGGAGGGGCTCCAGGCCTGTGACTTCCCTGCTCGGAAAGTAATTCTCTCTGTGTTCTCGCTCTCTTTTCTCTTACACTCCTCTTGATCCCTCTCTTTCCCTCCCTTTCTCTTTCTTTCTTTCTTTCTCTCTCTGAAAATTTTACTTAGAGACCCAGAAAGTTGCCAGGTTTTTGTGGCCCACAGACGTTCACAAGTCAGGTAGACCTAGAGCACAGAGAGGACAATACAAGCTGTATGAATTATTGGTAAATAGGACCGTGGTCAGTAGAGAGAAACAGAACGACCAAGACAAGCCGAGAGGAGGAGCACAATTCCCTGCTCAGTCTGCACCGGGTCAGCTGTGCTCAATTCCCGTTCTTATATGAGAAGCTACAGGGCAGCCTTGACACAGGCCCTGGGCTAACTGAGCTGGCTCTGTGGGCCTCTGTTCTTTGCAAACTAAAGAATTCTGACTGAATGAGTGATGTCCCAGGGGCACTGTAGGTGGGACAGACATTGGGACTGTTTTCCATTCTTGCTACTTCACATGCGGGAAAGGAAGAAAAGACAGAAACATTCACACCTTCAAGTCTTGTTTTCAATGTCTGAAAGCACAAGTCATAAGTGAGGGCTAACAGATCGTCACCCTGCAGATGCCCTCCCCACGGCAGGTGGAGCCCTGCATGGACCAGCACCCTGTGTGGCTGCAGACAGATCTGAGTCAAGGAGGGGCCCCCAGTGATTCCTGAAGACAGCTGCCTATGTCGCTGCTGGGGTTGGTTTTTTTCAGCTAGAGCCTTGGGTGACTTTCCCCTCCTGTCACTCTCACGATCACCCTCAGGATGACTGCACACTACACGTTCCTAAATAATAAGTAAGTGATGGAGAAGGCTCTTCAAGTGCTGTTTTAGTGCTGATTGGGTTACCAGTAAGGCTACTTGAAAGACGTTCAGTTCTTGAAACAGTCCCTGTTTAATAACTCAGCTCATTTAAGGTTACATCTACCACTGCCTAAGTTGCGTGTTTTTTTTTTTTCTGTGAGATGATTGACGCTTCCCCCCCTTTGCTGACTCCTAAATTCACTCTCAGCTCCTCCTCTCCTGTCATGTCCTCATCCGGAGTGATTACTGTCAGTCTCGCTGCCTCCAACAGCCCCTCGTTTCCCCAGAGATCTAGATTATTAGGAAGCGAAAAGCAGTTGCAGGGTCGGGATCCAGCTTTGTTTCAGAGACCCTCGTACGGTCATTCTGTGATTGCTGCTGCTTAGGGGGGTAAATGCTTTCTCCCAGTACAAGCTGATGCTCTACTTGGTGACATGGTCCCCAGTTTATAATTTAGAAAACAAAATGGTAACACACAAGGTATTTGTTGATGTTTTGCTGAAAGGAGCAACATACTAGAAGGATGATCACATAGGAAGTTCCAGGAGATGCTTTAATAACAGTGGGATGGTCCAGCAAAGGTGCGAGTGAGGGTGGGGGACGGTGCTGAATTTCTTCTTGGAGGCTCTTTTGTTTTACACATATGCAGTTACATCCAAAGTAATAAAGCAAAACTTCCAAAGGCAGTTCAAGTTCAATATCCATTTAATGCTTACGTGTGAGGGATTGTACAAGTTCTTAAGGATATGTCCAATGCATAAGTTAATAAGTGCCCTTGAGAATCCCAGTCATGATTTGAGAGACACTCAACAGGCAAATATACCAATTGTTATGGCAGAATGTGAAAAGTTTTGTGATGGAACAATGTGGATGAGGCTGCAGGAGTTCAGAGGGAGAAACCGTTCATTCTGCCGTGGAGCGTGGCAGGCTGGGGAAAGGCTTCACAGAAGGCACTAAGAGGCTCGTGAAGAAGGAACGGGGATTGAGAAAGAGCAGAAAGGGAACGTGCTGCAGGCAGAAAGCACAGAAGGAAAGGTTGACTGGAAAGGGGAGCCTAAACAGAACTGCCAGGGACAGCTTGCCATCATCTCTTGGTGACCACCTACCATAGTTTGGTGGCTGCGGCTGAACTAGTCAAACGCTCCTAGCTACCCAATCCCTTCCCCCACACCATTAAGCTAACATTTTAAGTGGAACCTAATTCTAAATCAGCAGCTGAGACATTAGGGAGGAGGAAGCTGTCTCAGAGGCGTCTCTTCTTAAGTCATGGAGAAGGTCGCTGCCCCTCTCCAGGGGCACCCACACCCACCCTGACCCCCAGCTCAAGCTGGCGCCAAGCTAAGCTGCTGTGATTGACTTGAATGAAACGTACTTTTGCAAATATCATTCCCATGAGTAATTCTTCACTCTAGAAGAAGAAATCAAACTTAAAATAGAAGGAGGATGAGGAGGAAAAGACCCACCCAGGGGAAGGTGCGAATGAGCATGTTCATATATTTAAAAAAAAAAAGATAAAAAGCCAAGACTTTCCAAAGATGGCACTTCCAGCATCAGCATGGCAGGGAGGAAGGCATTTGTCAATATCGCGTATGCGCTCTTGATGATATACCTCCTCGCTCTGTGAACAATTCAATAAAATGCCAAGCCAGAGTCGTTCTGGAGACAAGGCGGGCAGGAGAGCCTACAGTAGGGGTTGGGCTTTGCGGCAGTGACTGAACCTCTTTGATTCCAGCCAAAACAGTCTCCTACTCGCCTGCAGAGAAGGGTGGGGATTCTGGCCATGACTCATGAGGGGGTGGCCAGAAAAAGGGAGTAGGCCAGCCTGGGAGTCTGGGGCTGGGATGTGCTGGGTGCGTCCGGGGGTTTGTGGGGTGGTCTTCCCCCACCTGCCTCCACTTACTTGTCACTGCCCCCCGCCTCCCTTTCTCCATCCCCACAAGTACGCACACTCATCTGAGAAGAGAGGCTGTTTTAGGATTGCTGGAAAAGGCAGAAATCACACACAGACCCAGAAATCTAGGCAAGGATACTGCTGAGAAAGCGCGCCAGGCTTGTGAACCACGGAGCTGAGAGGAGGAGCCTTCAGGAGAAAGGGAGCTGCGGGGGACCTGTGGCTCTTCCTTTTTCATCTTGTTTTGCTTCAGTGGTTAAAATTCTTCTGAATTTTGATCATTAGGAGCCTCTGTGGCAGTTTCTGAAAGGACACAGTAGCCCCATCAAACAGAATGCCTTCCTCACACCCCCCTAGAATGTTCCGTGTGTTATTTCCTTGCTTTTTGGAGGAATGGCTTTACCAAACCAGCTCCTGGGGGGCCTGGACATATTCTGTTCTCCTTGGTTCATGTGTTGGGGAGGAAGTGCGTCACACAGGATAAAGGGTTGATAACACCCACTCATACAAGTTACGTGCGTGGCCAGGGACGGAAGCAGCAGAATGCCGGGGGGAGGGGGTGGCAATTCCCCTCCTCTCCTGCACGTCAACTTTGCAGCCTGGGACTCTCAGCATCCTGAGCCATGATCTGCTGGTCTGCAGCCAGTTTTTCTGCAAAGTACAATGTGTGTGCGTGTGTGTGTGCACACCAGAAATCTGGTTCCTCACTCCTGTCAAACTATGATATTTACTTGATCCTTATTTGTTTTATGGAAGAGACCATCGGAACGCCAAATCAGACTGCCAGGCACAAATTATGGTAATAACAATAATGGTTATTTATCATTTGTTTTGCGCTTGGCAGTGTGCTGGGTCCACCTCCTCTTTTAATCTTCCCCATATTCCACAAGTAGATATTTTTATAATTCTACTGTAACAGTCCCAGGGAGGCTGGGTGAGTGAGCTCAGCCACAGGTCTGCTTCCCTCCAGACTCTGGGCTTTTCTGTAGCCTTCACAATCTGAATCGGGAATTGCACTGTGCAGCCTACTATCCCTTAGAAACAGTCCTGTGAAATGTGAGGCAGCAGGACGGGATATTTTATTCATAATGTGTGACAAAGCCAGACGTTTAAAACGCTTCAGTATCCGCACTACTTAACTCAGCACGTAATTTTATGTTCTCACACGTTGTTCTGCTTCTTTTATGAAGATCGATCCTTGAGGGCAGGTTGGTTTATCTTTTATCTTTTTAGTTTTTTGAAACTTTCCTTTGTATCCTCCTCTGGACCTAACATAAGAAATCCAGCTACAGCAGAGATGAGGAAATGGGGATGGTATTCATCATGTGTGTGCTGAACCCAGGCTCCTGTGGAATCACATCGGATGTGAGGAGTAGATGCTGGAGTCGGTGTTCTGACCCATTAGCATTAAAAACATTCCTGTGGTTACTTCTTGTCTTTCTCTCGGCATCAGGTTGCCCAGGGAGGCACCTTCTCGTTTCCTAGCCATGCGGTATTTGAATGGGATTGGTCTCATCACAGCTCTAGCGTGGGCCATGGTTGACTCAGATTTGTCCACTAATTCCACACCCTCAGCTCTTGTTAGTGATTCAGGGATTTCTCAGGACGCCGTCAACCAAGCATGATTTCTGGGCTTTGGTTTGAGGTATAAGAAAAGTACATCCCAGGTGGTGCCTGTGGGTCAAAGGAGTAGGGCGCCGGCCCCATGTGCTGGAGGTGGCAGGTTCAAACCCAGCCCCAGTCAAAAACTTAAAAAAAAAAAAAAAGGAAGAAAAGTACATCCCCTCTTTCCATAGTGTCAAGACCCTTGTGAAGATGGAAGGGGGGGTTATATTCATCTCAACTCACTCAACACAGAACATGCAGAGCTGAGATGATGACAAAGACCCGAGTCCCAGGTCATCCCTCATGCAAGACTGGGATGGTTTCTTTTATTGTTTGGGACAGTTTGCATTGGTTTTTCAGTTCCTCATATCATGAGTGCTACCTGATTTTCCTAGAAAAGTAAAAAAAAGTTGTATGTCATTATATTAGAGATAGTCAAACAATCTCACAGTAAGACCAATGTGATAGGGTTTAGAATTCTTTCTTTGTCATTGAAAGAGATTATTGTTTCTTGAATTGGGCAGGAGATGAGGTGACTGGTTTTAATTCACTGATCATATTATGAAAAATATGCTTTTAAAAATTATTTAGCAGCACGCTGTGTACTGAGGTGCTCACAGTCCATAAGTGGGAACCGAGTTTATCCCACCCCAGAGCACAGATTCCTGCACTTGCATTGGGACATTTGCTTGGTGAGAGAATGTCAGGTAGTGTGTGGTGACACAGACACCATGTAAAACTCTCTCCCCTCTCCCACTGCCAAGTACAGGGACTTTGAGAGTTTACATAAGAAAAATAAATATATGTGGACTATGACTCCAGGGTATCTAACTTGCCCTCATGAAATCACTTTAAGGAAACAGTATTTCAATTTCCTACATCTGAGGGCACTGAGACTCAGGAGAACTTAGTGTTTTTTCCCAATATAATTAAGATCATAACTAAAGTCAGAATATGTATCTGGGCCTGTCAGCCACAGGGTACCTGACACAGGGGATCAATAAATTCATTCTGATTGATTGAAAACCTCATGGTCCTTCAACGTAATGAAAGTTATAAATAGAATAGCAAAATGATATTGCCCAGGAGTCAATGGAACTGTTTAATATGATAGTTAGAAGTTTTGGCCTATTCCGGGGACTAGCTGAGTTTGAACCGCTATGCTTTAGCTTTAGAATCTTGAATCCCTTCAAATCACAGAGGGCACAGGAGTGATGTACTGACGAGTCTCCCACGCTGTTCCACGTGGCTAAAAACCGATCATTTCCTGTGCAGCAAAGATAGAAAGTACTGACTGGGAATAGTGAGAAATATTGTAATTATTGAAAGAAAAAAACTAAAAACAGAAACCACTTCACCATTAACATAAAAAAATCAAATTGGTCTTTTACTTCTTTTTTAGTTTAAGAAGAGGATAAAATTCATTGGGAGGCAGAGGCCTGCCAAGGCAACCAGCTCCAGGGTAGAAGACGGCGCCGTCTGCTCAGCCAGAAGCTACAACACAGCAGTAGGGACAGAGATGCTGCCTGGCGTTAGCTGTCACCCTGCCGCTCCCGCAGGTGGGGGGACACTGTGGCTTCCAGTTTGCGTATTTGAGGGAGGCAGTGGTGTAAGGGGAGGGATGGAAGAAGCAGTTATGGATAAGCTTTGAATTCTTTATCCTTTTCAGAAATGCTGTAGATTTTGTGAACCGAGGGCTACATCTGAGGCCCGTGAGCATAGATATTGACACTCCCGGGATGTGCGTTCCGGCCAGGCTCTGCGCCCACCTCTTAGAGCCTCCCCCCCCACCAGCAGGTTTCTTTTCATCTTTTCCTTATTGGCAGAGTGGAGAGAGGGGGCTGACATCTGTTGAGGGTTTAAGTTGTACTAGTCTTTTTCATGGTGACTTCAACATCTCTTTGAGATAGATTTTCATTTTACAGAGATAAACAAACATTTGGAAATTTTTAAGAGATTTGCCAAAAGTGACTCAATACTCTGGGGAAACGATGCCCTATTCAATAAATAGTGCTGGGAAAATTGGACAGCCACCGGCCGAAGAGTAAAATTGGATCTCTGTCTTTCACCATATACAAAAACTAACACTAGATGCATTAAAGGCTTAAAGTAAGACCTGAAACCATAACAAATCTAGAAGAAAGTGTAGGAAAAACTCTTCTAGATGTTGGCCTCAGCAAAGAACTTACAAGTAAAACCTCAAAAGCAAATATAAATAAATAGAATGTAATTAAACTACAAAGTGTCTGCACAGCAAAGGAAGTAATCAATAGAGTAAAAGACAACCTATAGAATGGGAGAAAATCCTCGTAAACTGTACACCTGACCGAGGGCTTCTCTCCAGAATCTACACAGAACGTAAACAAGTAAGCAAGAAAAAACAAACCCCATCAAAAAGTGGGCAAAAGACATGGGATTTTGTCCAAAAAAGAACCACAAATATAAAAAATGCTCAACATCACTAATTATCAGGGAAACAAAAGTAAAACCCCAGTGAGGGACCACCTTCCTTCTGTTGGAATTGTCATTGTGAAAAAGTCAAAGAACAATAGACGTTGGTGCAACTGCGGTAAAAAGGGGACACTGACCCAGGCTTGGTTGGAACACTGACCCAGGCTTGGTGCGAACACTGACCCAGGCTTGGTGGAATGTAAACCAGCACAGCTGCGGTGGAAAACAGCGTGAGGTTCCTTAACCAACCACAAGGGGCGCTAACATTCGATTCAGACAAAGGGAGTCGTGGTGTCAGAGGGACACCTGCCCCAGGTTGCTCATCACAGCAGTCACAGTTGCAAAGACAGGAACCAGCCTGCGTGCCCATCATGATGAATGGCCGAAGCAAATGTGGGGTGTGGCTAGGAGCACTACTCAACCATAGAAGGCAGTGAAATAAAGTCTTCTGAAGCAATTCAGATGGAACTGGAGACCATTATCCTAAGTGAAATATCTCAAGAATGGACGAGAAACCCCACGTGTTCTCACTTACAAGTGGGAGCTATACAAGAGACATCAGGTCATAAGAGATGTAACGGGTATTGAAAACTAAGAAGGGGAGCTGGGAAGATTAGGGATGCCATCTCCCTACTGAGCGCCGAGCACACACTGCAGTGATGGTACATGAGGCCCTGACTTCAGCCTGGTGTAATTCATTCGCGGTCATCTATAGAACAGAAAACACTGTCACTCCCTAATGTTTTAAATAATAAATAAATAAATAAATGTGAGCAGAAGCTATCTGAAGCTTTCACTAAATCTAAACCTTGATGGATGGGAGAAATTTTCAACAGATTTGTTTTTCATTAAAGAAATTGTTAATAGTTCTCCATACCTTCCTCTGGATTCCTCTGCTGGACTTTACTCTTCTTCTTTCCAGGTGTTACATAGACTGTACGGGCTGACTGCTGAGCGCATTGCATCCCGAGAGCAGGGTGTGGGGGAGGGGGTGGGAGTGAAATGCAGACCCCAGAGTTGGGGGTGGGGTGGGTGTGAAGTGCAGGTGCATTCAGACAGTGCGGCCTCGGAGACACCAGTGTAGGTGGTGGGGGAGTGAAGTGCAGGTGCGTTCAGAGAGTTGCAGCATCAGCAGACCCCAGAGTTGTTACTGGATCTTCTTTTTACTACGTGGTCTTGGAAAGTTACTTAACCACTATCAACCTTCATCTTTTTTTCCCCTCATCTATAAAAAATGGGATAATGACCCTTTATAAGGTTGTTCTAGTAACTGCATAGTGCATCATAGTGCACGTGAAGCCCCTTAACTTTCAACCCTCCATGTCCACCTTCCTTCTATGGTTAAGTTTGGCAGAGGGGTAGGAATCAAGCAGTCACCAGACAAATATTCTTTATTTTTTAAAAAAAATTTCTTATAGCATAACTGTGTACATTAATGCAGGGGTACAGTGTGCTGTTTTCATATACATTTTGAAATACTCTCATCAAACTGCTTAACATAACCTTAATGTCATTTTCTTAGTTATTGAGTTAAAACATTCATTTTCTGCTTTTAGAAAGATTCACTTGTACCCTTGTAAGGTAAACCATAGAGATGACCCCACCAATCACCCTCCCTCCCCCCATCCACCCCTTTCACCTCCCCCTCTCACCCCCTTCCCATATTCTAAGGCTATAAATAGATTATGACATTCCTTTAAAAGCTATTAATTCATTTCAAAGTAGGGCTGTGTACATTGGATACTTTTTCTTCCATTCTTGAGATACTTTGCTAAGAAGAACATTTTCCAATTCCATTCATAGAAACATGAAGGAGGTAAAGTCTCCATCCTCCTTTAGGGCTGAATTGCAAGTAATTCTTGAGCATGATCCTCCAACCGGGTCAGATAGCTGGTCAGGGGCGAGCTCATGGGCTTGTTTGACAGATTAAATTCTCTCTTTATTCTGTAAGGAGTGAAGAGTCACCAAAATCACTTAAGCAGGGCAATAATAAGAGAAATTTTGATTTCAGATTAGTCATTCTGATCAATGGGAAGGAAAGATTGGAGAGCCAGGGATTGAGAACATGTTCAGTGGTAAAAGGATCAATTAGGAGGCTATGGCAATAATCTAGCTGGAAAAGAAATAGGCCTCAGGTAAGGGGGATGGGGAAGAAGAGGAAGCTATGGAAGATGTTGAGATATACAATTAAAAGGACTTGGGCACTGATTGAATGTACAGGGTGGAAAAAAAGTTGAAGTTGACCTTTAGATTTAAGGTTTAAGATCTGATTGGCTGCCAAGGAATGAAATCCAGGTTTTGTGGTCTAGTTTAACTCTAATCTGTATGGGCTGATTCTATGTTGTGGTTGCTGACAATTAATGCAACAGTTCTAAACTCTCTGTCATACAGAAACACAATTTATTCACTCTGACAAAAGAGGAATATGTATGGTCATCTACGGCCAATGCAGTGTTCCTGGTTAATTCCTGTCTAGTTTTTTACGATGTGGCCACTCACAGGTGAAGTTTGTCCATCCACCTAAAAATGCCATCAGGGAAAGGAGTGGAGGTTAGGCATCCTCTGCTGGGCCCACATAGCTGTCCTATTGAGCCATGCCACACACATTTTTAAAGCACCATTTTTAGCACCCGCAAAGTTCAAGGGCTACGATTTAAAATGGCTACTGGTCTGGGCAGGAGTTTTTACTCCTTTTCTCGGGAAGGGCCAGCAGGGAAGAGTCAGTAAAGCTGATTAATAGTCAGATTTCAAAAGAATAGTGGATAGTGTGAGGTTGACTAAGTGCAGAACTTTGGCAGTGGGAGCAGCGGGGAAATACAACAAAGCTTAAAGGTGTCAGTATAACATGTAAAGAGAGTCTCAGATTGACTGGACTGGGGGACGTCAAGAGCCATGGTTTCATATAATGAACATTTTTTTTTCTCTTTTCTTTTTTCTTTTTCCCCTTGTGCAAAGGGTTTAATCAAAATCCATAAATAAAGACTACTTCCTTTAGGAGGGGAAGGAAGAAAGGGGAAAATCCATGATTTCTGGGCTGGCAATCCAGCTTAAGGAATGTGAAAGTTGAAATGTGTTTTGTTTTTTATTGAGAACTTAGGCCTAGGAGCCAGAGGAATTGTTTCTCTGGGAGCCAAAATGAAACACTTTTTCTGAACCTTGGTCTGCCTAACGGTAAAGTGGGGAGAACAACTTACTCTCCAAGGGCTACTAAAACACTAGAAAGAGCTGGACAGGCAGCCCTAGGGAGCAAGATTCAATTCCTAAGAATCCATCTGCTACCCCTGCATCTACCTTGCTTTCTGTCAGTCCTGCTGCCAGCCCCGGGCAGGGCATAGCCACATCTGCCTCGGGTTTCCCACTCTGCCATCAGCACATGGAGATACACGAAGGCATTTCCCCCACAGACTCACTCCCTACAGAAATTTGGTTCTGCTGTAGGTACAATGCTGAAAATGTCCTGGGTTGTCTGTTTGAATCTTGGTTAATAAATTTTGCAGATTATTATCTCTAGGAACTCTCTTTTGTGAGACTTTTTAAGGTGAATTTCCCTTTAGGACAGGCCTATTTGGAAAACGAGATGCTGAGAGTTACCTGACATATACATCTGAACAATAATATTTTCAGTCTAAGAAATGAAAACTCAGTTGAGTAATTTTAGTCATGTACCTTACACTGGCTGAACTGCTGTAGAAGAGACTTCACAGTGTTAATTAAACATAATAAATTCCTCTTTCTCAAGAGCCCACTTCCCTAATATAATAAAGTTTGGATGGAGGGGCAGTAATATTGGAATTTATAATCCCCCCCACACCAACAGGAGAATTCTCTCCATACAAGACATTCAGGTCCAAGGGGAACAACTAGGGCAGGAGGAATCTACCATCCAGGTTATCACTAAGCTCAAAGCCTCTGGCCTCTATTTTCCATAGTCCACCATAATAGAACTGGAGAAAAACACCTGACACTATGAGCAAAGAATGGCTGATCCCACTGAAGCCACTGCACATCCAAAGAGGAAAGATGTCCCAAACCTGTACTGGTTCAAACTCCAAAAGATTCTCAGGATCGCCCCTACCCAACCTAGTCCCTTACCATATTACTTTCATTAAGGGTCAGAAAAAAGATCAGACAGTCAGAATTGCTAACTGATTCTACTTTTTACTTTTCTGGCTCAGTATCTGAGCCATCGTCAGGAGCTTCCATGCTGCAGTCACCTTTGCTCCCTGTTCTCCCCAGTTACTGATTTTGCCTGGTTGCTGGTCAAGAGCCTTTGAGATTTGAGATCTTGTGCCTATTGCAAACGGCAGTCCCCTCTCTCATTACCTACGCTGTCTAAAGAGGCAAAGATGATGATTGCGCAGAGGCATCAGAGTCACCAGAATCCACATGGCTTCTTCTCAAGTCACTCATTGCTACCAGGACACTCCCCAACTCAGCCCAAGAGAACCAGGCCCTTGCCCTGACAACCAGAACGGGGGTTACTTCTTGTGCTCATTTGCTAACCTGGCACATTCGGTGTCAGGGACAGAAGCTTCTGATCAGAGAGAATGCAGTAATGAGGTATTTTTTTCTCTTTGTTCTTTTAAACAAGCTGATTATTTCAAGCCTAAGTTATTAGGTCTCCAGGGGCAGCTCACTCAATTCTGTTGCGACCTCCACCCTCCCACCCCCTACCCATCCCCAGGACTCCCAGGGTTTCCCCCTTGTCCCTCTTCCTCTCACCCCCATGCCACTGCTGTCCTGACAAAAGGCCATCAGGCAGCTCTTGCACAGGCCCAGGGGTCCTTATCACCGTGGGCTGCCACAATGCGGTCAAGGATCTGTTCCTTTCATAGTTTTGTTTTTAGCCAACACTAGAACAGAGAGAGAAGCCAGGATGAACTCACAAACAGATACAAAGCAAAGAGACAGAGAAACAATGATTTAGAGGCTGGTCACCAGAAAGGTGGTGTCAGCGTGGGAGGATGCCCCTGATGGCAAGGCCCCTACATAGATGGAACCAAGTGTCACTCTCTCATGCTTGGGTAGAATGTTTGGTTGGATGGCATTCCCGCCGACCCTGGGTTAGGTGGATGCGGTGCGATCCGTCCCAGCCATTGTCCTTGATCATGAGGGCTAGTTCAGTGATGGATTTCCCTTCTTTATATTTCTGGCTGCTTTCAAAAGCATGTTCGTATTTCCAGCCCAGCGTAGTTTTGCAGTTTTCACAGTAAATGTCCGCAACTATATGCAGTCCTGTGAGCAGCACATGCTCTTCTGCAGGGCCGCAGCCCACATTAACTACAGAGTTAAAGAGGTGAGCTCGTCCTTGTGTCCTTGAACGACTTGGAAATTAGTTCATCGTGATTGGCCAAATGAGCTCTGCATTGAATGCGGCTATAGGTCCGGAGGCAGGACGACAGGTACGCCTGGAAAATCTTGGATCTTGTCATCTTCACCATTGGCGCGGCTAATAGTGGGGTGAACTCTGGGGCGGCCCATGAGGCACTCCCCCAGGACGGGTCACACGGGGAACACCGGAAGACACAGGTAAAGGCTTTGGTTTGGCAGGGGGTGGGTGTGGGTGGGGCGGGCTTCACACACTGGTAATGTCTTCAGAGAAAGGATCCTCAAGCAGAGGTCTAGGGCTGGTTCTCAGCAGCCCGGCAGCAGACTGCCCTGTCCTACCAGGCCCAGCTCCACTTGCATGCGCAGGGGCAGAGGACGCCCGGCTGGACCGCAGACTCTCAGCGCTCTTAAAGCCACAGTCTCTCACGAACATTTTTTCTTATTTCTCACAGCACATCCTTCTGTATTCTAGATGCTTTCTCTAAAGGGTACACTAGAAAACCATCCAGTGTCAAAGATTAAAAAAACCCAGTGGCCGTCATTTCAGAGCGTTAGTAACCATCTGTGGAATCTTAGAAGGACTACTGTAATTTCTGGTAATTCTTCTTTAGGGAAAATGAGGCAACTCAGTTCTATCCTCTAATTTTCTCCACTAGAGGGTAAAATTTTGGTTGGAAATTTGACTTTTATGTAAAAAGACCTCCTGAAAAGTGATCCATGATATGAATGTCAAGGACGACATAATGCTAGGTTTGCCTCTTGGAGTTCAGGAGCAAGTACTGCTGTCTATATTCTCTGCAGGATGAGAGGCAGGAATAAGAAAATGTGGAGTCCCTGAAATTATGTATCAATTTGTTCACCTGTTTTTTTTTTTTTTTTTTTTTGCATACTGGCCTAGAAAATCCTTAGGCTGGGAACTTTTTTGTTCTTCACTATATCCCAGTACCCAAATGCATAGAGGGTCTCCATAAATATTTGTTGGGTGAATGAATGAATGAATAAATGAAACCAACAGATATCTGGAGTCCGAAGAAGCCAAAAGCAGTTGCCATATTCAAAGGGAACAGAAATGGAACTGCAGCTGGAGTAGGCTTGCGAAATTTCAGACCAAGGACAGAGGTCAGGTCATGTAGATTGGATGCAAATGAGGAGGGATGAGAATCTCAGAGAGGAGGCTGGTGTGTGTCAGAGTCAGCTGGGCTTCAAGGGGTAGAACGGATGGTGTGAACTCGGGTTATTTCATCTTTGGTCTTCAACATGGCCTCATGAGGAAAGCAGTTTGTCTTATTCCTTGTAAATTTTCCAGAGAAAGCACCTCTCAAGACGCCCATTTTCTACATCTTGTTTCATCTTGCCGTGCTGTACACCGCACAGTTTGGAGTGAGCTTTTAGTTCCTATGAAAGGAAAAAACACAACTGAAAGGAAAACCAATATTTATGAAGCAGAGACCCAGAGACCTCATGCTGGGCATTTCCTGGGTGTCTTTAGGAGCCAGCATGTTCAGTGTGATAACAGCCCTCTGTCCAAAGCACTTTACCTATATTCTATTTATTTAATTCTCACAATAGCCCTGTAGATTAGAAATTGTTAGTTATATTTTACTAGTGAGGACTGAGAAGTTTAAAAAATTGAGTAGCGTGCCCAAAGAAGTAATTCACATAGGAAGCAGGTGGTGATGATAGGATTTGAACTTTGATTTGTTTTATTTTCAAGTCCTTGGTAATGACCACACATAATAGTCCATTGGAGGGATCAAAGGAAGGAGCAGAGCTCAGCTGCCCAGATTCCCTGAAACCACTCGTCCTCAGCAATGCCCTGTAATCTGTTGGGCCCGAACAGAGAACCAAACTCGGCTTCTCACACAAACTCTCAGATCCTCAGTGCTTTTGTGATGATCTGTATTGCATTTTATGTTTTACTTTCATCCCTCCAACTTGTTACTTTTTTTCCCACCCCAAGGGAAAATGGTTTAAAGGATTGTTTTTACTTAATGAGATCCAAGGCTTGGCTTATTTGGTGGTGCTCAGCTTCTTTGGCAGACTTGCTTTTCTAGCACAAAAGTAGCTTAATGTCAGCTTGACAACTTGATAAGTCTAGTGCCAATTTTTATGATAGAAAAGGAAACTTCTAAACCCAAGATTAAATACAGTTCTTTGCAAACGCAGACAAAATGAATTCATGGCTATGCATTAAAGTTGTTATTGGGGAGCAAAGGATATTTAATGCTTTAATTAGTATGCGATGAGATAGGAAAATTAAAAGCTGGCTGGCTGGTAATGCGAGCCTGTACTGGCTGAAGTTCAGGGTTCGTTCCTTGTGTAGCATAGAGATACTCTGTGCCCGGTATTGGACCACCTTCTCTTTCAGCTGTAGTTGTAGAGGACAGATGCGTCTGCTTCAAGTGTAAGCCATGTGTTCCCTCTTTCTGCCTCAGGGACTTCTCAAGGCACTAGGAGTCCACTCATCACACCCAAGCACAAGTGGGAAATGTGTGTGTGTTTAACACCTTGAGGGCAGCCACCAATCGGGGGTGGGTGGGAGGTGGGCATGATCCAGTAGATAAATTAGGCTCCAGCCTCTGGGCTTTCAGGCAGGCCATAGGGGCTTTCTGTGTGCTTCTCAGAAAGTTTCAGTGGATTTAAGAGCAGTAACTTCACTAAATGCATCCTTACATTGGCTTCTATTCCATCCTTATCATATTTCCCTCACTTCCCATTTCTGTTTGCTGGGATTATCTCTGACATAAATTATTTACATTAAGTTCTTGGTTCAGGCTTTGCTTTTGGGAAAACCCAAGCTAAGATACTTACATAGGTTGGAAGCAGAATTTTCAATACAATAAGCAGGAGTCAATCTCTTAGAACTCACACTAACCAGACTCACAGGAGACTGATGTATAAACTATAAAGACAAATATTAATTTATGGAGGTGTCTATACTGCCATGTAGACCAGAACACTCATATATATTGGACAGAGCACTCTTTCTGATCCTGGATAGGGCTGGCAATCGACTGACATCCCAGCTCTTTGACTTCTCTTTTTCTGACATCTGTGCAAATAACTTCCATGTCATTAAGGCATTCTTCCCTGGATACGTTTAGGATGCAGCTTTCTTTCAATGTAAGTAGGGTTCAGTTTGATTTTCAGTCCTCTTATTAATCTGGATTGATAAGCATCTGGAGTTTGTAAGTCTCAGGGACTCACTTTATCAAACTTCCTTGTGCTAACAACAACCTATCTCCTCAGGTTTTTTCCTTTTCTTTTTTGAGAGAGTGAGAATATGGTATAATATACAAAAAAGGAGAAAGGTGTAGCTGTAAGTATATCTATCCACCTGAAAGACCACTTGTTCTCAGTGATTTTCTGTTTAAAGCTTAGTACACAAACTGATATTCATGCTGATAGCTTGACAGCAACCTGAACCATTTTGGTGTACTGTGTGTAACATCTCAGACAGATTTTTATTTCCAAACAGTTAAAGTAAACATGTTTGCAACACAAAGAATCATGCTATGGTTATTTGAAACTTATAACTGAAGGCACATTTCCTGATTATTTTGGATATACACATATGACTTTTATCTCTTAATATTCATTCTGGAGAGAAAGTAGTTGCTGGCATAGTCTATATACGTTCCTAGGCACTGCTTCCTCCATTCTAACTGTCACAGCCCTATTTTGACCTTTCTTTCCTCCTACACTATATCAAGGGCCTCCAGGACAGTCTTCCTGATTACAAGGACTCCCTCTGATCCATCCTGTACAATGATGCCAGATGTGTCTATGACACATATCTGATTATGCCACAATCCTGCTTAAAACCTGCCAGTGGCTCTGGGTGAGTATTACTGATGCAGAATAATACTTGCAGTTCTCACCTTCTATGAATATGGGAGAAAATATATTTCTTTCCCTTCTTGAATCTAATCCTGTCCATGTGATTGCTTGGATTAAGGAAATGTGAGCATAAGTGACTTCCAGGTGAAAGCTCCTATTATGGACCAGATTTTGCCCTTCCCAATCCCCCAATTTGTGTGTTGAAAAGTTGAATTCCTAACCCTAATAGGACTGAATTTGAAGAGTGGTCTTTAGAAGGTAATTAAGGGTAAATGAGCCCTAAGGGTTGGGCTCTCATTCAGTAGGAGTATGGCTTTGTAAGAAGAAGCTCTCTCTCTCTTTCTCTCTTTCTGTCTCTCTGTTGTGGGAGGACACAGTGTGAAGGCAGCCAGATGGAAGCCAGGAAGAGAACCTTCCTCAGAACCTGACCACACTGGCACTCTGATCCCAGACTTACAGCTTCCAGAGCTGTGAAAAAGTAAATTTCTGTGGTTGAAGCCATCCTGTCTGTGGTATTTTGTTATGGCAGCCTGAGCTGACTGATACACTCCCTTTAGATTTGATAAACTCTGAAGCTTTCTGTTGACATACCAGTACAACATGATGAAATTTTCATAATTCAAGTTCCTGAGCATTTTGACAAAATAATGACCCCCCAAAGTTGGATATCCATGCCACATTCCCCAGAACCTATGAAATATATTTCCTTTTATGGGAAAAAAGATTTTGCAGTTATAATTAAAGTTATAGACTTTGCAATAGGGAAATTATCCTAGATTATCTGCATGGGCCCAAACTAATTACAGGTTTGTAAAAGTGAAGAGCTTTTTGGCTGGGTTAAGACAGAGATGTAGTGATGAAAGAATAGTTACTAGATGCTTTGAAGATGGAGGAAGGGAGTCGTGAATCAAAGGATGGAGGTAGCCTTTAGAAGCTGGTAAAAGGAAAGGAAATGGATTTTCCTCTAGAGCCTCCAGAAAGGAAAGCTGCCTGGATTACATATTGATTTTGGCTTAGTGAGACCTGTGTCAGAGTTCTGAACTATAGAAATGTATGAAAATAAATTCATGTTATCTTAAACCACTGCATTTGTGACGTTTTGTTATAGTAGCAATAGAAAATGAATGAGTATGGCAGATTGTATAAGTGGTCACAAATTCTCCCCTTCCTCCATACATGTCTTTATTAGATGACACAGCAGGTTCTTTCATCATGAGGTAGAGGCTCTTTCTTCATCCCTTAAATCTGGTTTGGTCTTTCTGAATGGAAGTGATTACTGGGGATATCTTGTTTTTGTTCCATCATTGTGTGCTGAACCTGTGTCTGTGGCCATGATGGTAAAGGAGAGGGAGGCCATGGTTCATTCAGCTTAACTATTTTAGTTTACAGGTCTCTGGTCCAAGGGCCATGGGTCAGGACATGATGTAAAGGTGAATGAATGTTCATCTCTCCATCCCTTCCAGGGAAGAGACTACTGAGTCTGCTGAGTCTCCACTTGATTGGCAGCCTGGATTGTTTGCCTGGGGTTGGATTTAGTGTTTCTCAGGTGTAGAAGAGTGAACCAAATGTAGAGTGACCAGAATTGTTACAGTAATGTTTTGTGCTGATCTCTGTCTGCTTCTCTCCTTCTGGGCATAAAAGAGGATTAAATTTCTTCATCTCCATGGCAAATATGAAGAGCCGTTTGATTTGTTTTGGCCAATAGATGAGAAACTGAAGTGAGAGGAAAGTTCAAGTAAAGCTTTCTTCTGCTGCCCTGGTGATTATGGAGGCTTGTGTTGAGATGAGGATCCTGCATTGCTGAGCTACCATGTGGTGGACAGACGCCCTGAAGAATCATTTTGTATGAATGATAAAGTTCTTCAGATTTAATCATTGATATCTTGGTGCTTTTGTTACTGAACAATAGCATTCAAACACTGTGACTAATACAATATCCCTAGGCTTTCTAATGATCCATGTGTATGGACTTGGGAAGTGGAAATAGGGAATTGAGTGTTGGCTTTTACCCTGTGACCATGAGCAAATGACTTAATTTTTCTAGGCTTAAATTCTGGGGTAGCATTTATTTCATGGGATTGTGAGCATTAAATGAAGAAATGCATATAAAGCCTTTAGTATAATATCTGGTAGAAAGGGATAAACATTAATTACTACCATCAAAATCACCATCATGAAAGACATTGACCTTCTGACTAAGCAAAACTACAAAGTATGAAGTAAGGACCTTCTCAGAGGGTGACTTTGACATGGTGCTCACCTTTGATCTACAGAAGTAGTCAAGGTTGGGTAATGGGCTCGTTTCAGGAATAAAACAGAAACTAAAATTCTAACGGAAACTTCCAGGTAGCATTTCAGCAAGGGAATCAGAAATACTAGATTAGGTTCTATGATTATAAGATTTCTCTGTGTTCGTGAATCTTTGTTATTAGATTTATTATTTTTACTGTTTCATATCTCTTTAAGTTCTTGGGTTCCTGGAGTTCTTTCAGAAGGAGGAAAAAGATTGGGAGGCTGCGTCCCACTAATTGACCAACCAGATAGGGGAGGGGAAGAATATAAATGGAGAAGGTCAGTAAAGCAGGATAAGAAGGAGAGTGCAGGTAGAGCCCCAGGGCTCTGTGGGTCTTGAATATTCCTCAGACTTATATCTTGCAAAGTCAGCATAATCTCTTCAGTGGGCACCCTGGAGGAATGGATAAGAAAATGCTAAGAGCCCACTGGACAGGGAAGAAACAGAAAAATCACAAGTGAATGCAATAATTAAAAACAATAGAGTCTTGGTGCCTCCTGGAGTTAAATAGCCTAACACAGTCAAAAACTCTCAAAGGACGTTAGTGAATTGCAACATTCTAAAATAATTGCTTTAATGATAACTCTGAGTCATGTAGGGGAAAATATGTTTAAAATATGCTTTTTAAAAAGGTAGGCTTGTACATAAATACACAATATGAAAGGTTTCATCCTTTCAGAAACCTTTATAGGATTTGAAAAGAGTCTCATTTATCTGGACTATCATTTATATATAAAAGAATTCTCTAATGATTCATTCATTCCATAGAGAATGGGTGGGCAAACTCTGGCCTTCAGGCCAAATCGGGGCATACCTGTTGCTTTACTTATTGTCTGTGGCTGTTTGGGGACTATGGTGCAGAGTAGTAAAGTAGTTGCAACCAAAACTACATGGCGTGGAAAGCCTGAAAAATTTACTATCAGGCCTTTGGAAAAAGTCTACTGACCCCTGGATGAGATAACTACTGTGCATCTCCAATGCACCAGGCACTTTCTTACAAACATGCCCAAAGCCATTGATGCCCACCTCCCTGGAGCTCCATGGTAAAGGGCATCATACAGCATTTTCCAAAGTAGATGTACAAGAAAAATGTCCCTGTGAAGTGGGGGAGACTAGAGTGCGACCACTGCGCACAGTTTGGAGATACAGCAGTGGTCAGTGGCCTGGCCCTATCCTTTGAGAAGGTATGAGGATGTGTGAGCAGAAAATTATCTTGGGACTAAATGCCATTAGTGTATCTCTTACAACCCGCCAAACCTGCTAGTATTCATTTGTAAAACATGGCCTAAATCTCATTTTAAAGTTAAATCTTCCGCTGAGGTTTTGCTTTTGTTTCTGAATGAGGCACCCCTGTTTTAAGTTGACTTCTTCAGGGTCTTGATTCCTAAAGGAAGTTGTGTACCAAGTTCTAGTCTGTCTTAACGGACTTCACTTTCCATTGCGGGGCAGAGAGGGGGAGAGATACACTTTTCAAGGGAAACAGAGCTAAACAGTATGCAATAACAATGATTATACACAAGAGCTGCTTCTGGCAAACACTTAACAGCTACAGAAGTTGAGGACCTCTAACCTTATCCAATCATTATCTCCCAGAAATGCCTCACACAGGGAGAGTATGAACCTGCAGAGGAAATCAGTTATACATGCACACACATACACACTCAAAACAAACCCACAGTTAAGAAAAAAATAATAGCTCTTAACACCAAGCAGCTTTTTTGTTGTAGACACTAATTTTTGCCTGGAGTCTTTTCTCATTATGAAAGACCAATATAATACTTTATAGGAAAACAAAAAACACTTTTCTTAACCTTTGGTAGAAGCATAATTAGGAATATAATATGAAAGATGGCCCCTTACATGGTTCACAGAGGTCTTGTCCTTTAAGACCTTGGAGGGTTTGGAATTACAACAGGCACGTTCAAAGATGCTAATTAGAAATGCAGCAACTGCTTTTACAGACATGCTGAGAACATCTAAGTTTTCTAGAAATTATTCAAGCTAGAGGGAGGGATCCTATTTTGTGTGGTTTGGAGAGCTTTCTAATTTGAGGAAGAAAAGAACAATGGTGGAGGCAACCAATGTGTTATATATAGCATGAAAACGGCCCATGACCTCAGCAAGAGAAATATTCTCTGGTTTTATGCCGCTGGTAACATTTCTCAAGCTGCTTTTCCCAGGGATCTAGAGATTTTTTAAAAAGATGCCTGCCAAGCATTTGTCCTTTATTTATTTCTGGTACGTCTTCTATTATTTTCCATACTATTCTTTGAATTAACACCTTGGTTAAATTTCACAATTACCCATCAATGTAAAAATATACGTATGAAAATACATATTTTCTCATACGTGTAAGAAAATACATATGACTGTAGGTTCTTCAACACTTTATAACTAATCTGTATTTTTTTCCTCTATGTATCTCCAGTTCTTAGCATAGACTCTGGCATCTAATAGGAACTGGATGCATATTTGATGAATTACTGAATGAATTTCTCAATTCAACTTGACAGAGGCTACCACAATAGCTTTAAAAAAACCAGTTTTAAGAAACAAGTCATCTGAGATTTTGTATTCTAGTTTTCACCTTCACGGCTATATTCTTGATGCTATTTGGAGACTTTCTATTTAGTGCTTTTTGTCTCGGGGAAAGACATGGTCTGTTTAGAATCATCTCTTTATGGCAATTTTTGTTCTTTAGGGTTTTCACTCATTCATATATATTCATCCAAAGGCATTTGTTATTAATTGAAACTTTCAATTTGTCTCCTAAAGGACTTACCACTTACCATGCTTATGATTTTGGACAAGTTATGAAAACTAGCCTCAGTTTCCCTATTTGCAAATGAGGCTGGTGATAGATCAATCTCAGCACTGCTGCCAGGATTAAGTACTTTAACTTGTCCAATGGCAAGTGCTTCATACATGTTAGCAACTAAATAAAAAAATTATTGTTATTATGAGTCAGATTCTTGAGGAGAGAAACAGTCTCACATTTTGTACCAGGCAGCACAGTGTTTGATCAATATTTGTTGTATTAGTTTTCTCTTACAAGGCAGTAAGAGGTTTCAATACAGTGCACAAAATAACTCTGGGGTTGGTATTTCTCCACAGCATCATCAAAACAAGCTGCTTTGGCTGATAGGGGACCCACGTCGTTGATTTAAGAGGCTTAACCTTTGCATTCTTTTCTCATAGCCTCTAGTTCAAGAGCTTAGCTTTCTACCTCCCATTGTCTCCTCGAGGATGAGTTGATTTAGGTTGACTGTGGGCTCCTAATATTTGGAAGGTTTCTTATAGATCTTTGCACTTACAAACCAACTTCACAGAGCCCTTGTTGAGCTGAGGAAGGGTTATACCAATAGGAATGAGATGAAAGTGAAAGCAGGTGTCCCTGGACTTATCACTAGACCCCAGAAATGGATAATAAACACAAGAGATCCAAGGATTTCAGGTAGGAACTTGTTATTAGAACCAGTATGTTTTTTTTTTCTAAATCGTTTTGAACCAACTTGTGCATTTAAAACAAGTATTCTACCTCTCACATCTTTTGTATTAGCCTGGATGGAGTTGAAAAACATTCTTCTCAGTAAAGTATCAAAGAATGGAAAAGCAAATATCCAATGTACTCAATAATTATATGAAGCCAGCAGATGATCTAATTCATGCCCATATAAGAGAAAAACTCACTTCAATTCAATCTGGGGGGAGGGGGAACAAAAGAGGGGCACAGGGGAGGGGGAGTTTGGGGTACTCCCACTGAATGGGTACAATGTAGGAGTATATGTCACACCTTTTGGGTGCAGGACATAACCACAAGAGGGGCTCTGCCTAACAAATTCAAATATTGTGATTTGGTTGTTTGTATCCTCAAATTAACCTGAAATAAAAACAAATCCCCCCTTAAAAACAAAACAAAACAAACGCCCTACCTCTTTGAAAATTGCCTTTCTTTGTGCTATGTTAACATGGATGAAAATGGCAATTTTGCAAACCGGGCCTGAAATTTTCATAGTCCAAGTTTGACAAGGGATTCTCCCTTTCAGATACATGATATGTTTTATGTTACTTATGTTCTTACCAAGAAAACCCATGTGAGATGAAATCAAGACTTTGACCAAGCACAACACTGAGGTGAGCATATTTTGGAAAGTCCAGGCAATGAGAAATGGCACTGGAGATGCTGAAAGGAATTTGATCTAGAGAGCCCTGCATGCCTCATCCAGGGATGGGACTTTAGCTTTTAGAGAATGAGGAGCTACTAATGGTTTCCAATTTGAGGATTAACATAGTCTTATTTGTGTTTGAGAAAGGTCACTTTTGCTGCAAGTGTGTGTGTATGTGTGCATGTGTGTGAGATGGTTGTTTAGAGACTAATTCCAGGTGAAAGCTTGTAAGAGCTGATTGGAAACAGCAGATGTGGAGATGGAGAAGGTGGTCAGTAGTAAGGAGGTAGCTTCTTTTTTTTTTTTTTGAGACGGAGCCTCAAGCTATCCCCCTGGGTAGAGTGCTATGGCATCACAGCTCATAGCAACCTCCAACTCCTGGGCTCAAGCGAGTCTCCTGCCTCAGCCTCCCAAGTAGCTGGGACCACAGGTGCCCACCACAATGCCTGGCCATTTTTTGGTTGCCATCATTGTTGTTTGGCGGGCCGGGGTGGGGATTCGAACCCTTCACCTTAGGTGTACGTGGCTGGCGCCTTAGCCGATTGAGCCACAGGCGCTGAGCCTGTTGTATCTTTTTTTTTTAATATTTGGCTATGAAATTACTTTGCAAATTCTTTAACTCCCTTTAGGAGGTTGTTTTCAGAATTATTTTAAATTTTTCTTAGAGAAATTATCAATGTGTGTAGAGTACAGACCTAAGACGTAAAAATGCTACCACTAGTCTACATTTATGTAGTGAGACTTTGAATTCTTAGTAATGTCATGTTCTGAGATCTTTCAAGAAGACAAAAGCTATCTCCTGACCTTTGCATTTATTGAAAACCTCTTAACCTTGCTAAGAATCAATTTTTCAAGCTATGGAAAACAGAAGCAATATTATGTATTCTGTCGAATTCAGAGTTCTTATTGAAAATTAGATGATGTATAAGAATGGCCTTTGTAAATTATAAGGTGTAATAGACATTAAAAATACTATGTGTGGCTTGGTTACATTGCTGTCTCCTAGAGAAATATAAACTATACCTTTTTTATTGGTCAAGCTAACTTTATCTTGTTTTCTAGATTGTTATTTTGTATCAGTAAGTAATCCATAAAGTGCCACCATGGGAAAGAAACGGACAAAGGGAAAAACTGTTCCAATTGATGATTCCTCTGAATCTTTAGGTATATTTTCACTAATTAAATTTTTAAAGTAGTGTTAATATCCCTAAATGAGTATATATTTAAAATATAAAAATGGGATCAAAGTATATACTATTGTTATATAATCTGCATTTAATGTAATGTTTATATCTACATATCATTTAATGGTATTCTACATTTTTAATGGCATATTATTTCATTGATAGAAGGGACCATCGATGCATATAATTTATTTATTAACTAATTCCCTACTATTACAGATTTAAGTAATCTTTAACTTATTAGTACTATGAGTGGAGCAATTGTAAAAACATCTTTGTAGCTAAATCTCTGTGCATGCGTAGATATTTTCTTAGTACAGATCCTAGAAGTAGAATTGCTGAATTGGAAGTATTTTCTTTTTTTTTTTTTTGAGACGGAGCCTCAAGCTATCCCCCTGGGTAGAGTGCCATGGCATCACAGCTCATAGCAACCTCCAACTCCTGGGCTCAAGCGAGTCTCCTGCCTCCACCTCCCAAGTAGCTGGGACCGCAGGCGCCCGCCACAACGCCCAGCCATTTTTTGGTTGCAGTCATCGTTGTTTGGCGGGCCCGGGCAGGGGATTCGAACCCGCCACCTTAGGTGTACGTGGCTGGCGCCTTACCTGATTGAGCCACAGTGAGTGCCTTGGCCTTGAACTTCAAACTGGCATCTGGGTACGCAGAATCTGGCACTGCAGGGGGCTCTCTGCTGGCCGTCATCAGGTTGAGGATGGTGGTGGTAGTGTTGGTTACTGAGCCCCAGGTCCTGCTGTTGGGGGAGCAGCCCGCAAGGGCCTAAGTTGGCAGGTGGCAGGCATGCTGTCCACACCCAGTCTGTTCCGTGGTGTGAACCTGACTGTTGCTGTTACTGGGAATCTCCAAGCCTGAACTCTCATCAATTATGCCAGCTTTTCAATAGGACTTTCATGAACTCTTCTGCTTAAACCTATTGAGTAAGCTATTTCTGTGACCTCCAGGTGGAATAAGGGGCCTCTCCCAAGGCAGCAAAAGGCCAGGTCCCCAGGGCTAGCCAGGCACGGTGCCGGCTCAAGCACTCAGCAGCGGGAACAGTGCCAGGCCTGACACTAGCCATGCCTGCCAAGCACCACTTAAACAGAAGGAGCCTGCTGTTGCCATCCTGCCTGAAGGCACCAAGCTAGGGCCACTGGGTGGCTGGGCAGCATCTCTGCAACCAAAGCTCTCTCCTCAACTCCAGGAGACACTGTAATCACCAGGATTTCTGACAAGGGGATCTAGAGATATCTGAGTCCTCCTTCTCTGCCCCCCCCCACACTTCTTGAGACAAAGTCTCACTCTGTCACCCTGGGTAGAGTGTCATGGTGTCAGCCTAGCTTACAGCAACCTCAAACTCCTAGGCTCAAGTGATCTTCTTACCTCAGCCCCCTAGTAGCTGGGACTACAGGCACCTAGCACCACACCTGGCTAATTTTTCTATTTTTAGTAGAGACAGTCTTGCTCTTGCTCAAGCTGGTCTTGAACTTCTAAGCTCAAACAATCTACCCACCTCAGCCTCCCAGAGTACTAGGATTACAGGCCTGAGCCTGCAGGAGTGGCTCTCTGCCCATTTTGTAGATGAAGGACTGAGGCATGGGGGGTATGGGAGTCAGTCCGTTGTGGTCAGAGAGGAAGTCAGTCTCACTTCCTTTTTCTGGGAACAGCGAGGAGGCCCCTCAGGAAGCCCCCTCCACCTTGGGTTGTGTAACGGCCCGCCCAGCACCACCTTGGCCCTCCCCTGGGTTCCTATCTCTGCCTTTCTCTGAACGTGTGTCCCCTGAGAGCACCAGCGCCACCAGAGTGAGAGGAGTGAATAAGTCACATCTGCCTGATTTAGTTCAGCCTTCGGACAGCAGAGAAGGTTCCCTTCAGGGACTCAGGCAGACTGGACTTGAGGGAAACGAGGGGCCATCGGGATAAAATGAGCACACCAGGTCCTCGCAGGTAGTCTACAACATGTAGAACTTGAAAAAGTTGGTAGAGGCTCGGCGCCTGTGGCTCAATTGGCTAAGGCGCCAGCCACGTACACCTAAGGTGGCGGGTTCGAATCCCTAGTCCGGGCCCGCCAAACAACAATGATGGCTGCAACCAAGAAATGGCCAGGCATTGTGGCGGGCGCCTGTGGTCCCGGCTGCTTGGGAGGCGGAGGCAGGAGACTCGCTTGAGCCCAGGAGTTGGAGGTTGCTATGAGCTGTGATGCCATGGCACTCTACCCAGGGGGATAGCTTGAGGCTCCGTCTTAAAAAAAAAGATTTCAGCTGCTTACCATTGCAGGGAAGATGGTTTGAAGGCTAAGCCCATTCAGATGAAATGCCTGCTAAAATAAAATAAATCAATATTCTTTGGAAGTAGATAACAGAAATGAAGATCTCTACAATTAACTGTTCATAATGTCCACGATGCAATTCCAAACTATTAGATATTCAAAGTTTCTGGAAATTGTTATCCATCCTCAAAAGAAAAGATGACCAATGGAGACCAACACTAAAATAACCTGGATGTGATAATTCGAGAAGAATTTTTTTAAACTACCTTCATCTAGGTTTCTCTAATGATAACATTTTTTTTTTTTTTGAGACGGAGCCTCAAGCTATCCCCCTGGGTAGAGTGCCATGGCATCACAGCTCATAGCAACCTCCAACTCCTGGGCTCAATCGAGTCTCCTGCCTCCGCCTTCCAAGTAGCTGGGACCACAGGTGCCCGCCACAACGCCTGGCCATTTTTTGGTTGCAGCCGTCATTGTTGTTTGGTGGGCCCGGACTGGGGATTCGAACCCAGCACCTTAGGTGTATGTGGCTGGCGCCTTAGCCGATTGAGCCACAGGTGCCGAGCCGATTTTAGACTATTTTTAAAACTGTAATGTAATATTGGCTGGCATAATTAGCTTTTCTCAAGATACTGTACAGCTAGTTAAAATTGGCTAGTTGAAGATGATTTCTATAGGACTTGTGTTTATTGCGGCTCATCAGTGCTGTGTGCAGTAGTTAACAGTCTGAGTGGAGAGGAGGCCCTCTGGTTCCATTGCTTAGAGGATTAGGACCTAAAATAGTTTTGCATGAGTAACATAAATTTGTGATTTATATCTAGGAGTCTGTCAAAAAAGAAATTTTATTTTCTAGAAACTATATTCTAGAAAATCAGTTATAAAAAATAAAAATACTTTTAACCAGTTTGTTGTAAATATTTCAAATTGTATATAAAACTAGCACACTATACCCCATAAATGCATTATTGTACACAGCTATGATTAAATAAAAGATAATTTTTTAAAAAGGTGGCTCAGTGAGTAGGGTACTGGCCCCATATACCAAGGGTGATGGGTTCAAGCCTGGCCCTGGCCAAACTGCAACAAAAAATAGCCGGGCATTGTGGTGGGTGCCTGTAGTCCAGGCTACTTGGGAGTCTGAGGCAAGAAGCAAAAGAATCACCTAAGCCCAAGAGCTGGAGGTTGCTGTGAGCTATGATGCCACAGCATTCTACTGAGGGCGACACAATGAGACTCTATCTCTAAAATAAATAAATAAATAAATATATCATACTATACTGTTTTATGTAATTTGTAAACCCTGAGGCAGAGTTTAAAACTTTTGCCAGTATGGTGAGCACATGAAACCCACCTAGATGTCTTAGCATTGACATGCTCTAGAAATA
The DNA here is from genome assembly GCA_963574575.1 of Galagoides demidoff. Lineage (NCBI taxonomy): Eukaryota > Metazoa > Chordata > Mammalia > Primates > Galagidae > Galagoides > Galagoides demidoff. The sequence goes on from CAUYQV010007907.1 coordinate 43,156, forward strand.
GTTCAAGTTTATTCTTTTGAGAGAGAAATTATTAGAAAAGAATAGCTCAACTTTTTGCCTTAGAAACCTGTGTTTTGGCCTTCTGTTGCCGTGTGTTCTGCGCAGTTTATATACCTTGGGCCTGGTTTTGGCCATTCTGAGCCTGTTTTTGAGGGTTTTCCAAGCCACCACACCAACGAGCTCATCAGAGGCAATGACACCCCAAACATGCCCAGCCCTGACTTTCTGAATGACGCCTAACATCATGACCTTAATTTTCTTACCTGCCATTAGGTAGTTTTCAGTAGTTCCTTTTCATTTGATTTAGGTTTAGTCTGTAGAAGGCAATTGGATGTTAATATGTGTGAAAATGGGAGAAATTTGAAAATTTTTGTTGAGAAAGAGTCTCACTTTGTTGCCTGGGCTAAAGTGCCATGGTGTCAGCCTAACTCAAAGCAACTTCAAGCTCCTGGGCTCAAGTGATCCTCCGGCCTCAGCTTCCTGAGTAGCTGGGACTACAGGCACCCACCATGACACCTGGCTAATTTTTATCTCTATCTCTATCTCCCTATTTGTGTTTTTTTTTTGGTAGAGAAAACAGGCTGAAAAGAAAGCTTGTTTAGGCTGGTCTTGAACTCCTGAGCTCCAATGATCCTCCTGCCTTTGCCTTCAAGAGTGCAAGGATTACAGGTGTGAGCCACTGGGCCTGGTCTAGTCCTTTTTTTAATTAAACTTTTTAGTCAAGTGTGAAAAATGAAAAAAACCGTGATTGTTAATAATAAACTAAGGTTTTTTTTGGGGGGGGAGGAAACATTCTTTTTAATGGCTTAAGTGAGGAAAGTGTCAGCTGAAAATTTATTTGCTCTTAGGATGTATTACCCATATGTAGCATCATTAAATCATTATTTTATATACATTATTAGAGAGTTGAGATTTTGCTCTTGACACGTGTAAAAGTTAGGGTTGGAAATTAGAAAGTTTCTTGTTTAAAGCTTTCCTATTCTGTTATAGAAACCTTTAGGTTAGAGTGACACATAATGAAACTATTTCTTATGACAATAGACAACTAAAAACATGTAACTTTGATGTGATAATGATCACAAATACTAAAAGATAAAAGTGGAAAAAATAGCTGATTAAATAGTGAGGACAATGCTATTGAAGACAGGATTTGAATACCAAAGATCTCAGTACAATTGAGGATAAAGAAAGGGTGAAGTCATGACCTCTTCAGTTGTGAACTTGGTAAGATCCTGTTTGTAGGCGCTGCCTAACTTTGCAGCGATTGAGTTCCCAAGGGCAAAGGCCTGTGTGTCCCCAGAAGGATGGAAGGTCCAGCACCCCGTTCTCCTTTGTCAGCTGGGTGTGCTGGGGGGTAGAGATGATTTTATTCCTGCCTAAATTTGGCTGTGAGTAGACCAGGGCTGTAGGGGTCTCCTGTACCTTGGGCATATGGAGAGTGACAGAATGTAGTCGTTTTATACCCTAATTTAAAAGGGGACATGTATGAGGTAGACTGTTAGAAGGAGCCATGGGCATATCACTGGAGTCCATGTCATAGAGCGAGAGGATAAAGCAGCCCAAATGGTTTTATCTGGAGAAGAGGAGAACTGGTGGGATTTAATTGTCCAAGTATTGTATCTGAACAATGTTTTATGGAATTGAGGTTGCATTTAGTCTTTGTGGCTCTTAGAAACAGAAATCACATTTCTGCACATTAAATGGAGACACCCTTTGCCAATGAAGAATATAAAAAAGGAATTTGCTACATTTTCAGGTAGTCATTTCTACATTATTCTGGTTTCTTGTTTGAGATTTAGTTTGGCATTTGAAACCTTAAAATGTGGAAATGGTCTGTATGACCTTTAAAAATCCAAGAGGATTCTGATTTTGTGATCTTGTCTGTCAACTAAAAATGTTATGGACTTTTTTTTTTGAGACAGGAGCCTCAAGCTGCCCCCCTGGGTAGAGTGCTGTGGCATCACAGCTCACAGTAACCTCCCAACTCCTGGGCTCAAGCGAGTCTCCTGCCTCCGCCTCCCAAGTAGCTGGGACCACAGGCGCCCACCACAACGCCTGGCTATTTTTTGGTTGCAGCTGTCATTGTTGTTCAGAGGGCCAGGCTGGATTCGAACCCGCCACCTTGGGTGTATGTGGTTGGCACCTTAGCCACCTGAGCCACAGGCGCCGAGCCAGACATTTTTATTAACTGCTCTGTTTCCCTATTCTAGATGCATCCTATTTCATATTAAATTGCCATCAGTGGCCAGTACTCATATGAATAAATGTATAATTACATTGGGTGCTTTTTTGTAGAGCACTGAGTATTCTGTGTGATGATCAGTTTGCTGTTGCCAGGGAAGTTAGATAATTGCTTTATTATGACTAAAGCTAAAGGACTATTTTTAGTGAAAATTATTGTCATCTTTTCTAGCTGAAGTATAGTCAGTTAAATTCATATTTAACTTATGGAACTTTTAAATATCTTTTCCCCTCTCTTAGCTTTTAAACATTGTGTTGAAATTAAGACTCAGCAAATTGGGCTCAAAATAACTACAATTGAGATATGTTTTAAGGATCTTGAATGTGCTTATTTTCTACCTCCTTCTTCTTCTTTTTTAAAAATGTGTTATTTCTGGGTCATCATTTCTCTAAACTGGCTCATAGAACACATGCATCAAAATCAATGCGGGGTTGGGGGTTGGGAGTGGGACTGCTTATTGGGGAGAAAAAGCAGATTCTGGAGGCCTGGAAATATACGTTTTAAAAAGACAGAGAGATTCTGATTAACAAACATTTGAGGATGAGCACACAAGAAACACTTAGGAATTGTTAACTCCCTAGTATTGTAATCATAACCATGTTCTAGGATGTGCAGGCGTGAATGCAGAGGACACTGATACCACCTGCATGTCATTCTAGAAGGAAGCATAGAAATTATCAGGCCACTTTTCTTTTACTTTGCATTTCACATGGACAGTGCTGTGAATTACACAAAATCTTACAGATTGGATCCCACATCTCCACACCTGGTTTGATGGGGAAAGAGTGGGAACAGCTTTTAAGCTTTTACAGACACTGAGGGAAGGCTGAGTGGAGTGGTGCCCAGCCTCTGGATCTCTGTGCTAACTTCTGTGAGTTGCCATTTTGAATGTACCGAGTGTGCTGTGGTGATAGACCTTTTATCGCAGGGACAAGTAGGAAATAATTCAGTCCAGTTACTGGGCCGCGTTTTTCTGGGTGTGGTCTTTCTGCCTGTTTATAGTCTCTCCCCTCCTATTCCCATCCACCAAATTATTTCCTCTTTTATTTTTTTTGTCCATAATAGGTGTCTATGTAGTTCTTCTCTTCTTTTATAAAGAGAAGGTCGACTTTCATTCCCAAATCCTCCTTTCTCTACTTCGTTCTAGGAATATACTTCCATATAGACTAACAGACATGACTTCAAATCTGTGGCCAGGAAATTTTTACTCCAATACTTTAGACATTGTCTTCCTTTTCTACAAGTGAACGTGATCCCTGGGTAGGTGTGAGGCTGAAAGTGTGTCTCACCAGACCTCAGGATGTGTGGGCACGTGCAAGTTGGGATTATTTTGCCGGTCAAATCAGGAGGTAGAGAAGTAATAAACTGCAGTGGTTTCTCAGAGGCAGTGAGGAGATGAAAAAGAAAAAAAATCCTGTCTTCGCAGTCCTCACGGTTGAATATGAGGAGTATCTGGAAAGGGAGGGGTAGAATCCTAAAGTTGGCTTTGAAGGAATTCCTGAGTTGCTCAGATTTGTGTATCTCCTCTATGCGACGATACTCTGGCTTCACCATTCGTAGTACTATATGTAAAGGTCCCCTTTCAGTGTATTTTTGTTTTTATTGATTACTTGGTAATTTTGCCTTTTCTGCATTCTTACCCTAATATGCCTAGTCTTGGCATTACAGATTAGCAAACTAAAGCCTAGTAGTTGTCTGTAACTAACTTTTAAATGAATTTGCTCTCTTGAGAAGCCTGCTGCCTGTTGGGCAGAATGAATGGCAATGAGACTTGGGAGACCTTTCTGGTACCCACTCCATTTTCATTTATCTTAAGTCCCCATGGTAAATGAAGAGTTGATTTTTGAAAGCAAAATCAAGAAGTGTGTTCAGTAAAATAGTTTGTTTCCATGGTATGGTGTGTTAGGGGTGAAAGGTCCCTATGGTGCAGGTGGAGAGCAGTCTGCTATTCCCCAGACCATGACATGGCGACTCACGTTTATGGCTGAGAGAACAGCAGTCCAGGGTGCCCAGCCTTCCCACGGTCGCTCAGAGGTGTTTACCCCATCCTCGATGAGAGCCACATACCAGGGCACAGGAGAGGAACCTGTGTGTACTTGTGTTTACTGTGATTCCTTTGCTTTTCACACACAAACACAAGACGGAAAGCAGTGGCTGTGGGAACAGGCGGGGCTGCAGGACACTCTCTCTTGTTACTTTCCCAGCCTCCTCTGTGTGGTTTAGGTAAAGCAGAACTAGAACTGTAAGTTGAACTAGTCCTCTCAAAGCCCGTTATTAGATCTCAGCCACTGGACAGTTTACAGGATCTTTTATTAGTAATTAAAACATTTTTATAAAATTAAGTTGATTTTGGAAGACTGCTGGTCCCTGGTTGAGAGATAACTTCCAACAGACACTGGGGTGTTTGACTGAGCAGCCTTCTAGATTGGAGAGAAAGTGACACCAGGCAGATCAACTGTGATTCTGCATTTTATGGAACATTTGGTTCATTTTTCCCCATTTCCATGTTCACCCTTGACTTTCTTCAGTAGTTCTAGTCTGAAGCTCCTTCGTTATTTCCCTCTTGCCTTTGGATTTTTAGTGCAAGTTAAAAGAACTCAGCTAGTAAACTGCCCTGGGATGTTGCCAATAAAATACCTTTAGAATAAAAGAAAAAAATACCTTTAGAATGTTGTCAAAGGCTTTGTTTTGTGGCAGATACTTTTGCAAGGGGAGGAGGAACCAGCCCAGAGAGCAGTTAGAAGGGGTCCTCTGTGGTTTGCTTTGTAAACCTATTAAGGCAACAAATAATCACGCCTGTAAATGTATCCAGTAATGACATGCTGGTAAAGCTATACTTTATTACTACTTGTAATACAGCTTTCAGGTGGGGATGTTTTTAGTGCTGTTTCATTAGTAGCAGATGAATAATATAAAGCAGAGCTTATGAGGAATGCAGTCACATTGTGTTGTCTGGTTAATAATTTCAGTGCTGTTTGCAAACTTGTCCTGCTAGAGCATGACCTTGCAATTGTAAAGCAGAGCACAAATAAAATAGGAAATGCATATTTGCCTGGGGACTCTTCATGGATTGCTGTGAAAACTCTTCCTGTCTTGGCTCTGCTTTTTCGGGGAGAAGAGGCCTTGTGGCCTGGCAGACGGAATGTGAGTGGGATCTGGAGAGGAAGAGTTCACAAGGTTTTATTTACCCCTTCTCTGTTTCTTGACCCCCTGCCCCTCACCCACCCTATCCCACCCTTGTTAGAGCAGAGAAGGCTGAGGAGAGAATGGTGAGCTACTTGCTTTGACACTCTGCTAAAACACTCAGGGTCAAAGTGGGTTAAGGGCCACCTTGCTTAACACTCAGGACTCCAGTGCCTATGTTATGCCTGAAAATTACTCCCAAATGGCCGTGGCAGACAAGTCTGAGACGCACTCCGATGTAAAAGGCAAGAGGTGAGATTTATTCAGGCCCTGGGAAGCCCAGACTCTCCTGGCATGCAAGCCGAGGATGAGCCTTCAGGCCTGGGCCAAGCCCGAGCCTGGACTCTCCTGGCATACACACCGAGGAAGAGTCTCGAACCTGGGGTGGAGGAAGTTTTTATGGGGTACAGAAAGCAAGAAGGGTAGGGTTGGATACGGGTACACTTTTCATTGGTGGTTAGTGATTTCACTAGTAAAGTTACATTCTTGATTGGTGGTTGATGATTTCACTAGTAAAGGAGGATTTGGA